>JAJAGP010002464.1:78780-113140 GCA_025084515.1 Ancistrus triradiatus | reverse complement strand
CTCTCACTGTTTGCCAGTTCGTCGTTTTTGTTTTTTTCCTATTCCATGAAATAACCCAGCATCCCTCTCCAAGTCTGGTTTCTAACGTCAATGTTACTTAATCTGCTAGACTCAAGTCTCCATGCCTGGTCTCAAGTTTTCATGCCTGGTCTGGGTCTCCAGCCTTCACACCTGGTCTTCGGCCTCAATGCCTGGTCTCCAGCCTCTACACATGTTCTCCAACCTGGTCTCATGCCTGGTCACAGGTCTCAACACTAGCCCCATTTTTTTTATTTATTTATTTATTTTATTTTATTTTTTTAAACTTGTCCCTTAGGTATCTGGGGTGGACCATCACACAGTGGCAATAAGCACTGTGGTCAGACGAATAAGTATTCCAGATCTTTTTTGGAAGAAATGGATGCCATGTGCTCCTAACCAGAGATGAAAAGGAACATACTTTTATCAGTGACAAGTCCAAAAGCCAGGGTCTGTCATGGTATGGGGTTGTGTCAGTGTCCTTGGCAATCTCATTTTCACTCCTGTGATGTTACAGGTCACGCTTTGGCCGCTGGTGGCCAGTATTTGACCCTACATGGTGGCATGAGCACCTGCAGTGCGATCGATCGCGCGTGCTTGCACGTACCAGCCCTTTAATCATCTAATACGCAAAACCTGTGCTTGAGCCTTTATAAACGCACCTTTGGGCTCACACAGTGTTGCAACATTGCTATCGTATTGTATTGCATTGCTATGATATGCTTCGGCAGCTCGACGCCACACACGTGATCGTCATTCTTCAGCCTTGTAACGGCATTCAGCGTTCATTCGCTTTCATTATTTTGGTTTTAGGGACAACAATCAGGAAATTGCCTGGTAGTTAGGGCCTTAGTTATAGTGTAGGACCAGTGTTTGTTTTATTTTTACATGTTTATTTTCACCGAGCTTCTCCTGGCTGCTTTGAGCCTCGGCTCCGCCTTTCTCCCTCTCATGCCGTGAGATTCATGATTCGTGATTAAGGGATTCTTTTCCTCTCTCCACGATCGCTCTTTGAAGTGGACGCTGAGCCTTTACCTGTACCTGAGCATTTAGAGCCGCCCGACCACGTACCTGAGCATTTAGCACCACCTAGCTTTGTATCTCAGCACGCCACACCTGTAAGCTCCAAACCTGAGCAAGTCAGCTCCATTCCTGAGCAATTAGCGCTGCCCAGCTCCGCCCCTGAGCCTCCTGCACCAAACTCTGCCCCCAAGCCACTCACAGCTATCCTGAAGCTACCCTGCTTTAGCCTTTTAACAGCATTCAGCGTTCATTTGCTTTCTTTATTTTGGTTTTAGGGACAACGGTACGTCTGGGAGTTCGAAGACTCCCAGACGGGGGCAATTAGGAGATTGTCTGGTAGTTAAGGCCTTAGTTATAGTGTAGGTTCAATGTTTGTTTTATTTTTATATGTTTATTTTCACCGGTCTTCTCCTGGCTGCTTTGAGCCTTGGCTCCGCCTTTCTCCCTCTCATGCCGTCGCCCCCCCCCCCTTTGCGATTAAGTGATTCTTTTCCTCCCTCCGCAATCGCGCTTTGAAGGGGACATTGAGCCTTTACCTGTACCTGAGCAATTAGCTCCACCTGACCCCGTACCTGAGCATTTAGCGCCGCCTAGCTCCGTATCTCAGCACGCCGCACCCGTAAGCTCCGAATCTGAGCAAGTGAGGTCCGTTACTGAGCAATTAGCACCGCCTGGCTCTGTACCTGAGCACACTGCGCCTGTAAGCTCCAAACTTAGGCAAATAAGCTCTGTTCCTGAGCAATTAGCACCGCTTGGCTCCATACCTGAGCATGCCATGCCTGTAAGCTCCGAACCTGAGCAAATAAGCTCCGTTCCTAAGCAAGTAGCGCCACCTAGCTCCGTACCTGAGCACGCCGCGCCTGTAAGCTTCGAACCTGAGAAATTAGCACTGCCGAGCTCTGCCCCCAAGCCACTCACGACTATCCTCAAACCAGCACCCAGCCTTGTGCCTGGCGTGTGTTGCCCTGCCCTTTGCGATTGAGGGATAATTTCCTCCCTCCGCAATTGCACTTTAGAGTCTCTTCATTCCCCGCGTACGTGTCGCACCTTAACGGGCATTTATTTTGAGTTTTTTTGCGGCATGCACCCGGGGAAGCTCCGCATGGGTTCCTGAGCTTTGTGCACGCACAGACCTGCAACACGAGCCACGTCGTAAGCGTACTCCTGAATAGCGGCTCAGTAAGCTTACTCCATGGGTTATCTTTATTGGTTTATTTTTGTTTATGTTTTGGTGAATCTTTTCATTTCTTTTAGTAATTTATATTTTGGTTCACCTATTCCATCTGGAGCTAACTGTACTTGGGTCCTAAAATCCTTATGCTTTTATTTTACACAGTTTGTCATCGTTTTAATATGGCAAACCGTAACATGTGATGGCAGCATTAATGCAGAAAACTACACTAGGATTTTATAGCAGCATAAGCTGCCTTCAAGGCGACATCTTTTCCAGAGACATCCATGTATTTTACAATACAATGCAAAATGAGCCAAATCAGAAAAAAGTTAGGACTGAAACATGTAAATCCCTTAAGATCTTCAGATTTTTTTAAACATTTCAATCATTTTCTCACAAAAACTTGTTGAAATCCTCTGCCCATCTTAGCTCCTCAAAGACTCAGCCTTTGGTGGATACTGCTTTTGTACCAAATCATGATTAAAATCCCCTGTTTGAAATCACATCATTATTTAACTTATTTACCTCATTATGAGGGAGCAATACGGTGGTTTGATGGGTAGTACTGTCACTTCAGAGCAAGAAGGTCCTGGGTTCAGTCCCAGGATAGAGCGACTTGAGTCCTTTCTGTGTAGAGTCTTCATGTCCTGCCTCTTTCTGCTTGGGTTTACTCTGGTTTTCTCCCAAAGACATGCATTAGATTAATTTATTAGACAAATTTTTTTTTAATCTGCATTCTCCATACTGTCCCAACTTTTTATGATTTGGGGTTAAATATCTCATTGACAACTAAAAAAATTACTCACCAAGAAGGAATTGATGGAATCAAATTCAACTTTATATGTGTTAATGTAATATATTGACTACAATATTATAGTGAAATTATAAATTTATTAGAGAAAATTGTGCAATTGAAAGGAGGCTCTAGTACCCTGTTAGGATGTCTCTAGCCTGGATATAAGATGAGATATGGTTCAGTATGGTATGCTGTGGCACATTTGCCCAGAGATGGTGCAGCTGAGCCTGTACATCCTGCACAATTGTAGGCTGTCAAAGATGGTGTTCCAGGTGGTGCCATATATGTTTGATTAACAATAAATCTGGTGACCAGGCCAAGAACTTGTTGCAATCAGGCAGAGACATTCCTGAGTAACCCTTGCTGTTCTGCATTATCCTGCTGAAAAATGTCAGTTGGAAGTCCTGCCATGAGAGGCAACACATTTGGATACAGGATATCCTGCACATATTGCTCAGTTGTTAGTGTCCCTTGTATCACTACTAGGGGTGACAAACTGTTAAATGGGATCATCACACCAGCAGTTGGGGCAGTGGGTCACTCTACAGCGAAGACAGGATTTAAGTGCTCACCATGAGACCTCCATACTCTAACCCAACCATAGGCATATTCCAAACAGAACCTGGATTTCTCACTAAAGGCGATACACGTTCACATAATTATTTTTACTGTAAGAATTTATTTCTGGTTAATGACTTACAATTGATCTTGAGATCCATTATTAAAACACTTCATAAAAGAAATATTGCATGCTTGCTTCCTTGCTATTCAGTTCTGTTAGGCCAAATTCTCACTCCCTGCCAGACTTAATACACAACCACAAGCACTAAAGCACTGTAGTGCTTACTGCAGTGATTTATGCTTGCGTTTTCATGAATAAAATGTGAGATTTAAGGGTTTATCCATATTATAGAAACTGTATGTGTAAAAGAATAAAACATCAAGCTTAAACAGACGTGATGGAACACCAACAAGGGTCTCTTAAAGCTATGGAACCAGAATAATAAGGGAGATATTTAAAAAACTTTAAAAACACTTTAAAAATCAGCTTTTGCAGATTTTAATTTATGTGCATTAAAATAATCAAGTCTCACCAACTTGATCGGTTCTGTTAAAAACCTTTGAATTTAGGACCAACTAAAACACATAATTAAGTTGGGTCAATACGTTTATTTTAGGCTATTTATCAAATACATTTATTTGGTCCAGTAATATATACTGTGTTGTGACAACTACATTTGTTTAGTTCAATTGAACTAAAAGGAGTCATCTTCTCTTTCTGGTGTGACACACTAAGATTTCCAACAAGATGCAGCTAGCTTCCAAAGGAGCTGCAAGTTTTAGAACACTCTTCTACAAAACAACAGTATTACCTTGCAAAACCTAGAAAACAGTGGATCAGATGAGTTGTTCTCATCAACCATTTGACTACTTCAATCTTAATTGTTGTTAGCCCCCTAGCAGAGGTCGCATATCTCAAGTAGCTCACCTACTTCTGAAATAATTTTGATAACTGTTGTGTAAAACACAATCATATCATCTAAGTATAACAGAATGGATGGGTAATTACACTCCTAACACATCCATGAGGCACTGAAATGAACCAGGTACATTATACAGCGCAAATGTCATTTGATTGAATTCAATACAGGAAGCTGTCTTAGACTTGTTTTTTTTGGCAACAGACACTTGATTATAACCACTGGCCAAGTCTAGAGTACAAAAACACTAGAACGCCAGCAAGGGCTTCTATTCTAGGAAGAGGAAATGCATCACAGCATCCAGAGAGTCCTTGCATTCAGTTGGTGATAATTCACACAAAATCATAGACTTCCATCTTTGATATTCACCACGACACTGGAGGAACAATAATAAACTTTAAAGGTTTAGGAACACTTAGGATGGTATGCCGAATCACGAGAACTGTAATCTGCACTAGAGGGGTATGGAACAACTGTGACTAATTGCAATATGCATGGAAAGTTGATCAGTTGTAAAGAAGGTTGCATCTCTAACATGGCAAAACATCTAAGGCACCAGCATATATTAAGCTTCAGCAGTGTACTGTGTTCGACTGACTGTGGTCTCCCAGCCCAAATGCTGCAATAGCCAGCTTCACATCTCTATCACCCTGCTAGCATATCCAGTATAAAAATGGCTAAAATTCATGAATCACACAATTGAAAGACAAGAAAAGATAAGAAAAACTATATTATTAAATATAAAAATATTATTTATACCTAAATATTTGGCAACTTTTTGGAATCGATAAATGATACCCAAGCCTAGTAGAATATGAAGATTACGACAGACTTAAACCAGCCGAGGTACCAGCACAAAAACATACTCAGCAAACCTTAGTGGAGTCATTCTACAATAAAAAAGTGCGTTACGACAAGAAAAGAAACACATGGCAAGAAATAACAAATTCTGTCACCAACTACATCATGGAAGACAGTTGAGAGATATGGGTGCAAACAACTTTTGAATACTTTAGAAGTATCATCTAATTGTTATAGACAACATCCAAGAAAATATCGCACACCCCTACTGTCCACCAAAGTGTCACTGATGTTCTATGTGCAGGTATCCAACCATATACGTTACTCTAACCTGCAAATAATCTGTCAGAACCTAGCCAACAAAAGCCAGTTTAAATTCTGCCACCTACGCCATAATGTGGTCCTTCACCTACATGTACAGACAACTATGCCACCCCTTAATTTGTCCAAAGAGCAAGGGGACCTCTGATTTAAAGAAACTTAATAGAAAATTCAGGGTCAAAAGAACCTTAAGAACCACATTAAGAAGTGATTGCTGGATTGGATTTTTAAACGAAAGAAAAAATATGTAAAACCACTAGGCTAAAACATTCCGACAAAAAAAAAACACATTCAGAAAATGATCTTAACTAATCAAACTTGCTCATCGCAATCTCATCCATTTCAAAATTAGCCTTTCCATGTATTATGTAAATCTATCAAGATCTTATCTCGTCTTATCTTATTAAATTGTTATCAAACATGCTCTTGTGCGTAATTTGGCTGAACATCATTTACATGATCAAGTTTAACACATGTACCTTCTGATTTATCTTCCCAATCATCTTGATCATATCAGTCCAGCATCAACCTTACTGGCACAATTCATTAGTCTACTACAGTTATAAATACCCAGAAGAACCATAATAAATTTTGCTGGGAGAATAGGCTAACACATTTTAGGGTAACAGTATTTTAGTGATTATGGGTCAGAAATGGCAGAAAAAAGTGGCTAACTGTACATTTGCTGTAAAAGAGAGATTAAATTGATTAATTAAATTTGAAGTTTTAGTTCTTTACTGGACCAGTAGTTCTCCCTCATGGGGGACATGGGAGAAAAAATCTTCCAAGATATTTGGTGGAATATTCACAATGTTGGCATTCACAAATTAAGTTGTCAGAATCTGCTTTTACAGTGAAATTAATGTCTTTTTTACAGTGAGGACCAGAAGTGAGAACACAAGTGAAAATGCTTTTATAGTAATTGACTATCTTTCAGTACAAATCATACAATTAGCATAATAATTTTAGTGAAAAGATTAATCATACCTTTTCAGAATGTATAAGTGGTATATCTCCTACTTATTAAGGCACTTAAAACACAGAGAAAGCCAAGGACACCAAGTATATAAGTTACATGCATGGTGTGATTACAGCAAAAGGGAAACATAGCAAATATTAACAAATTCTGAAAATGATCAAAATATTCATTTTCAAAGATTAAAATTTTCACAAATTCATATGCTGATCATACATACAAGTTTGTGTTTAATTCAAGAAAAATAGTACAGTGGTGCTTGAAAGTTTGTGAACCCTTTAGAATTTTCTATATTTCTGAATAAATTTGACCTAAAACATCGTCAGATTCTCACACAAGTCCTAAAAGTAGATAAAGAGAACCCAGTTAAACAAATGAGACAACAATATTATATTTGGTCATTTATTTATTGAGGAAAATGATCCAATATTACATATTAGTGAGTGGCAAAAGTATGTTTGGAGGTGAAATTAGGTGAAATTACATTTGAAGGTGAAATTAGAGTCAGGTCTTTTCAATCAATGGGATGACAATCAGGTGTGCGTGTGCACCGCGTGTTTTTATTTAAAGAACATGATCTAGCAAAGTCTGCTCTTCACACACGTTTTGGATTGTATCATTGCATGAACAAAGGAGATTTCTGAGGACCTCAAGAAAGAAGTTTTGTTGATGCTCTCCTCAGGCTGTAACAGGTTACAAACCATCTCTTAAAGATTTTGACTCCCCAATCCACAGTCAGACAGATTGTTACAAATGTAGGAATTTCAAGACCATTGTACCCTCCCCAGGAGTGGCCGACCAACAAAGATTACTCTAAGAGCAAGGTCTGTAATAGTTGGCAAGGTCATAAAGGACCCCAAGGAAACTTATAAGCAACTGAAGGTCTCTCTCACTTTGGCTAATGTTACTGTTCATGAGTCCTCCATCAGAAGAACACTGAACAATAATGGTGTGCATGGCAGGGTTACAAGGAGAAAGCCACTGCTCTTAAAAAAAAACATTGCTGTTCGTCTGCAGTTTGCTAAAGATCACGTGGACAAGCCAGAAGCCTACTGGAAGAATGTTTTGTGGACGGATGAAACAAAAATAGAACTTTTTGGTTTAAAAGACAAGTGTTATGTTTGGAGAAAGGAAAACATTGCATTCCAGCATAAGAACCTTATCCCATCTGTGAAACATGGTGGTGGTAGTATCATGGTTTGGGCCCGTTATGCTGCATCTGGGCAGGATGGCTTGCCATCATTGATGGAACCATGAATTCTGAATGATATCAGAGAATTATAAAGGAAAATCTCAGGACATCTGTCCATGAACTGAATCTCAAGAGAAGCAGCAGCAAGACAACGACCCTAAGCACACAAGCCGTTCTACTAAAGAATGGTTAAAGAAGAATAAAGTTAATGTTTTGAAATGACCAAGTCAAAGTCCTGACCTTAATCCAATCAAAATGTGGAAAGACCTGAAGCGAGCAGTTAATGTGAGGAAACCCACCAACATCCCAGAGCTGAAGCTGTTCTGTATGGAGGAATGGGCTAAAATTCCTCCAAGCCGGTGTGCAGGACTGATCAGCAGTTACAGGAAACGCTTAGTTACAGTTATTGGTGCACAGGGGGGTCACACCAGATACTGAAAGCAAAGGTTTACATACTTTTGCCACTCACTAATGTAATAATAAATAATTTTCCTCAATAAATAAATGTTCAAGTATAATATTATTGTCTCATTTGTTGAACTGGGTTCGTTTGATCTACTTTTAGGACTTAACTGAAAATCTGATGATGTTTTAGGTCATATTTATGCAGAAATATAGAAAATTCTAAACGGTTCACAAACTTTCAAGCACCACTGTATTTCCACTAATGTACTCTGTCTTATCTTGCTCATACTAACATTTATTAGATCCCCAATTTAACATTTTTTCCTGGGGCCCAAACTCCCCACCTCTGATTCTAATGCATTCTGGGAAATTATTCATTCAAACAGTCTGATAGTCACCTGTGAGGTTATCAAAGTACACCCAACAGATGAGATTCTTATTACATTGCTAAGCCCTGGCTATCCTGTCTCCTCTGAATCACTCTCATTACCATCTCATTTTAACATTTGGAAGATTGCCACAAACATGCAAACCAGCCGAGTCAGATGAGATGCCACCCACGGAAACTCATTTTAAGTTTTACTGCTGGCTGTTTCAGGGTATCAGGGTCTCATTACTGAAGTTGGAGACATACATGCATGTATGTGTATGTGTGTGTGTGTGTGTGTGTATATATATATATATATATATATATATATATATATATATATATATATATATATAAATAATCTATACATGTACGCACGCACGCACACAAACACACTAGTTTGTCTTTCTATCATTGTGAAGATTTTCCACTGACATAACCACAGACTAACCCGAATATTAACCTAAACCTAAACCAAATCTTTCAGCTGTTCAGGTTTTTCAAGAACAGTGTCAGGTTGTAGAAAAAATTAATTAATTAATTAATCACATTAATTGATTAATTAATTCATTACTTAATTTCAAAAACAGATCAAACAGTTTCTCTTGGGGACCAGCACGATGTCCCCACAAGATAAAAAATGCCAGACCTTTCTAATGCTAGATCTAGTTACTAGCTTTTAAATAAACTATTTTGACTCATTAATAGCTGCAAAAAAAAAAATACAATGGGAAATATTACCAATCTCAAAATCCACGTGCATATCACTGCATGAGTAAAAGCTCAGCTCACTTACCACTCCTTTAAAAGTAAATCCAGAAAAGCTGATTTATCGCTCACAACAGAGAGCCCTCTTTTGCAGCCTACATCATACAGACCATAAATAATTCCACTTTAAGTGTTCAGGGGTGCCACAATGAACAAGCGATTACATGATCACCCCTGAATGAGAAAAGAACCACAGGAACACACAAAAAATTCAATTTGAATTGACAATAGCTGCTTCAGACTATAGCTGTCATGCAGTTGCTGATTTTCTTTTGACTGTCAAAGGTGGGGTCTTCTCTTCTTCTTCGGTTTCTCCCTTTATCAGGGTCACCACAGAGAATTAACTTTTTCCCACCTCACACTTGTCCTCCACGTGTCCTATACTCTCACCCCAATCCCTGCATATCTTCATTTACCACACCAAAACTCTCTTTGGTCTTCCTTCCCTCCGTGCTCTTGCCTGGCAGCTCCATCGCCAACATCCTCCTACCAATATATCCACTATCCCTCCTCTGCACATGTCCAACCATCTCAGTCTTCTCTTCTCTCTCAACTTTTTCTCTCAATTTCCAACATGTGCCTGTCCCTCGCTGATGATCTCATCCCATCCTGCCACCCTATAACACTCCTAACGAAACCTCAACAATCTTAGTTCTCTGCCACCCCTCCACTCGCTTCCTGTCCTCTTTGCAGTGCCACTTGTCTCTACGCCATACAACCGGCTGGTCGACTACTCTCTTATAAATCTTTCCTTTCACTTTGCTGTGCCCTTTTGTTGTCGCACAGCACTCCCTGACACTCTTCTCCACCCCCATCCATCCGCCTGTACTCTCTTCTTCACCTCCTTTCCACACTCCCCATTTCCTTGGACAGTTGATCCCAAGTACCTGAACTCCTGTACCTTTGTGACCACTGATCCCTGTAGCCTGACTATTCCACCTGCCTCCCTTTCATTTACACACATGTATTCTGTCTTACTACAGTTGACTTTCATTCCTCTCCTTTCCAGATGATACCTCCACCTCTCCAAGTTCTCTTCTACCTGTTCCCTGTTCTCACTACAGATTCCTGTCTGACCTCATCTGTTAGTCTGTCCATCACCAGAGCAAATAAGAAGGGACTCAGGGCCGATCCTTGATGCAGTCCCACCTTTACCTTGAAGCTATTTGTCACTCCTACAGCACATCTCACCGCTGTCACGCTGTATCATACATGTCCTGCACTAATCTAACGTACTTTTCAGCCACTCGAGACTTCCTCATACACCACCACAGTTCCTCCCTTGGCACCCTGTCATAAGCTTTCTCCAAATCCACAAAGATGCAGTGTAGCTCTTTCTGACCATCTCTATACTTCTCCATCAGCAGTCTCAAAGCAAAAATCGCATCCATGGTGCTCTTCATTGGCATGAAACCATACTGTTGTTCACTCACTGTCACCTCCTGTCTGAGCCTAGCTTCCACAACTCTCTCTCAAATCTTCGTTGTGTGGCTCATCAACTCTATATACATCACCCTTCTGCTTAAAAATCGGTACAACTAAACTTTTCCTCCATTCCTCCGGCATACTCTCATTCACCAGAATTCCATTGAATAATCTACTCAAAAACACCACTCCCAGCTCTCCTAGACTTTTCCATACCTCAACCGGTATGTCATCAGGTCCCACTGCCTTTCCGTTCTTCATCCTTTTCAAAGCTTTCCTCACTTCGTCCTTGCTAATCTTTGCTACATCCTGTTCCACAATTTCTACGCCATCCAACCTTCTTTCCCTTTCATTTTCTACATTCATCAACTCCTCAAAATACTCCTTCCATCTTTCCCTCACCCTCTCCTCACTTGACAGTACATTTCCATTTCTATCCTTGATCACCCTGACATGCAGCACATCGTTTCCAGCTCTATCTCTGTCTTGCCAGCAGATACAACTCCTTCTCTCCTTCCCTACTGTGTAACCTTTCATATAACTCATCGTAGGCCTTCTGCTTGAGCTTTGATACCTCCCTTTTTGCCCTACTCTCTTTAGTCCTGTCCCTGTCCCATTTCTTCTTAGCTGACCTCTTTCTCTGAATAACCTCCTGCACTTCCTCGTTCCACCACCAGGTTTCCTTTTCATCCTTTGCCTGTCCAGAAGACACACCCAGTACCTTTCTACCGGTCTGTCTAATTACTGTTGCTGCTAACACTCTTTCCTATCACCCAAAGCCTTTCTCAGCTCCACTCTGAACTCCTTACAACATTCTTCCTTTCTCAACTTCCACCATTTGGTCCTCTGCTCTGCCTTTGTCCTCTTCCTCTTCCTAACCACCAGAGCCATTCTGCACACCACCATCCAATGCTGCCTAGCTACACTCTCCCCAGCCACTACCTTACAATCACCAATCTCTTTTAAGCAACCTCTTCTACATAGGATGTAGTCTACCTGTGTGCTCCTCCCTCCACTTTTATAAATCACCCTATGCTTCTCCATCTTTTGGAAATATGTGTTAACCACAGCCATTTCTATCTTCTTTGCAAAATCCATCACTATCTGTCCTTCTAGGTTCCTTTCCTTAACAAAAAACCTGCCCATCACTTCCTCAACTCCTTTATTACCTTCACCAACATGACCATTGGAATCTGCACCAATCACCAGTCTCTCCTCCCTGGGAATGCTGTCAACCACTTCATCTAACTCCACCCAGAATCTCTCTCCTCTAACTCACACCCAACTTGTGGTGCATAGCCACTAACAACATTCACCATTACACCCTCAATTTCCAGCTTCAGACATATTATCCTATCTGACACCCTTTTCATCTCAACGACATTCTTTACACAGTCCTCCTTCAGGACCACACCAACTCCATTTCTCTTCCTATCCACACCATGGCAGAACAGTTTAAACCCTGCACCAATGCATCGAGCCTTGCTACCCTTCCACCTTGTCTCCTGCACACACAAAACATCGACCTTTCTCCTCTGCATCATATCAGCCAGCTCTCTACCTTTCCCTGTCATCGTCCCTACATTTAGGGTTTGCTACAAACTCAGTGCTATATTCTGGGTCTGGCGCCCTCTTTATTTCTCTCTGTCCTCCTCACCCGCTTCCCTGCTCTTCGTCTTCGGCAAACAGTAGTCCAATTTCCTCTGGTACCCTGTTTGCTACCAGTACCAGTGGCGGTCGTTGTTAATCCGGGCCGCGACCGATCCGGTATGGTGAAATTATTATGAACTCGCATACTTTATTTGGCAAATGTTTTACACCGGATGCCCTTCCTGACGCAACCCTCACCATTTATCCGGGCTTGGGACCGGCACTAGAAATACCCTGCCTGAGCAATCTAGCGGCTGGTTTATGACTGACAAAGGTGTAATGCAATATTACAGAAGTATGCAACAGTGGAATGAAATGCTGCATAAACACGTGGTGTATGCTGGCTGCTTAAAATGGCTGTTCAACAGACTAGCCCCTTATTCAGTTATTCAGTTATCTTCACAAGATATAACATAATAGACAATTATACTGTCCCCATACAGGCCACCACTCTAAGTATCCCACACCCTACTCCAGATTCAAGGGAGACAGCACAACACACTTTAAAAGGGATTAGCAGATCAAAACATTTAATGCCTATTGCTGTCTCACAAACAAGGCAAATTATTTCCCTCACAACAACCCTGGTAGCTCTCAGCATAACACAATCCATCATAAATGTATGTGCATATGGAAAAGAAACATCACGTAAAACTCTAACGTTGGTTTACTAAGCATATACAGTGGAGCAAAAAAAGTATTTAGTCAGCCACTGCAAGTTCTCCTATTTAGAAAGATGAGAGAGGTCTGTAATATTCATCATAGGTAAATTCAACTATGAGAGACAAAATGAGAAAAAGAAAACCCAGGAAATTAAAGAAATTAATAGTAAATTATGGTGGAAAATAAGTATTTGGTCAATAACAAAAGTTCAACTCAGTACTTTGTAACATAACCTTTGTTGTCAATGACAGGTTTAAGTTTCCTGTAAGTCTTCACCAGGTTTGCACACACTGTAGCTGGTATTTTGGCCCATTCCTCCATGCAGCTCTCCTCTAGAGCAGTGATGTTTTGGGGCAACACAGGCTTTCGACTCTCTCCAAAAATTTTCTATGGTGTTGAGGTCTGGAGACTGGCTAGGCCACTCCAGGACCTCGAAATTCTTTTTATGGAGCCACTCCTTCATTGCCCAAGCGGTGTATTTGGGATCATTGTCATGCTGGAAGACCCAGCCACATTCCATCTTCAATGCTCTCACTGATGGAAGGAGGTTTTGGCTTAAAATCTTACGATACATGGCCCCGTTCATTCTTTCCTTAACACAGAGAAATTTTCAGTCATCCTTTCCCCTTTGCAGAAAAATAGCCCCAAAGCATGATGTTTCCACCCCCATGCTTCACAGTAGGTATGCTGTTCTTGGGATGCAACTCAGCATTCTTCTTCCTCCAAACACAACGAGTTGGTTGTTTTGGTTTCATCTGATCACATAATATTCTCCCAGTCCTCTTCTGGATCATTCATATGCTCTCTGGCAAAATTCAGATGGGCTTGGATGAGCTCTCGTGGAAGGTGGACACACTGTTCCTTGCTCCCTTATCTCTCCTGCTTGGCTTCTGTGTATCTGTCTCATCTACTCTACTATACTCCTTAGCACTGCTCCTCAAAGAACAAATTATGGAATTGGTTAAATGGTCTCTGAACACTATTGACACCATCTTCTCATCGAGAAGTTCGGGTTCGGGGGTACCCACATGCCCCGACAGAACACAGATGGCAGGATACGCGATGGACCCGTGGGGGAAGTGTGGAGTCGTGTGCCTGGCACCTCTTTCATTGGAAGACATAGAGGATGTTTATTTATTCGGAACTTTGATTGTGGGGTTTCTGCTGATTGGATTAGGCGTTACCCTGCTGTATCGGAAAATTAAAAGAGTTGGGTCAGTTGTCAAAGGTCCCCAGAAACTGCCCAATTTGATTGAAATGGCGGGACGGGTCTGCAGGGCTCGCCGAAACGGCTGCAAACACGGATGACTGCTTGTCATTTTGGTTACTTTTCCCGATACCCACATCCCTAACCAGTGGCTAGTTGTGTGTCTATGTTATGTTTATGCGCTTGTGTGCTGGAAGGGGTTCTCCTTCTTTCCCAATGTGTTCATTATTTCTTGTTTCTTCTAAAAATGGATTTCGTTGCCTTGTACTTATACATGTTTAATGACAATAAATTGAATACCATACCATACCATACCATACCATACCATGTACTGGCTTAAGCAGGGGGACACGCCTGACATTGCAGGAGTCCCTCTCGGCGTAGTGTGTTATTGATGATAGCCTTTGTTACTTTGATCCCAGCTCTCTGCAGGTCATTCATCAGGTTCCTCCGTGTAGTTCTGGGATTTTTGCTCACTGTTCTCATGATCATTTTGACCTCACAGGATGAAATCTTGCGTGGGGCCCCAGATCGAGGGAGATTATCAATGGTCTTGTATGTCTTCCATTTTCTTATAATTGCTCCCATTAGGTCTACAATTTTCTTCCTGATGTTCTTCAACAGCTCTTTGGTCTTGGCCATGTTTGAGTTTAGAGTCTGACTGTTTGAGGCTCTGGACAGGTGTCTTTATGCAAATTTTACTTTCTTTCCCTTTCATCTGTTCACCTGCTAAGTCCAGCTTTTTACAGCTGTGCAAACAGCTGGCATTTGAATGTGTTTTTCAGAAGACAGCTTTAATTAAACAAACACCAAGAGCTAATTAGATCAATTATTTCTTTAGGTTTTGTTGTGTACATATGTGCTAGGGTTTTGGGGGTTTTATTTTTCTCTCTATTGTGCTGACAAATTGAATTGTACAGGCAGTAGGGTGTGTGTTTGAGATTCTCGTGGTTGTGGCTTCTGCTTCACTTCATTTCACCCAGTCCTCATCCCAAAGATTAGAGAGAAGACAGCTTATATAAGACCACTGTGCTTACTTGCTCTGCTTTTCTAGGTCTGTCCCTTGTCTGTGGGGAGACACTGAACCATGACTGTGAAAGTGAGCTTACTCAGAATGCTCAGTGACAAGTGTTCAGTCTGACAAGCAAACCAACAGTGTGGAATGACAGAACCCTCACTGTCATGTGGGGGTGACTGAAGAATTTACAAAATGACTGTGATTATTCCCATATCAGCTATCAGGAATTCTGCATGAATAAGCTTTTTTGTGACTTTGCACTATGCCTTGTTTCCTCATGTAGTGTTAACACTATTGAATAATGGGCATGTTAATTCTGTGACCATTATACAAAATATTTGAATAATTAAAAAGTATCTTATGCATTCTCATATATGATATCCTCACTGGGCATAGATATATATATATATATATATATATATATATATATATATATATATATTATTTTGTAGATGGCCCATTTCCTGGTTTTGTGAACATTTGTATTGTACTTGAATTCTGTTTCTGCTTTATAAAACTTTGTGTGCTGATGAAAAAAATTATTTCCCCGATTGGTTACCCTCCCAAAAACATTCAGATATGGGAAATGCAAAATGTGCTCAACTACAGGTAAATATGGAGGTTCTACTTATTGTTGAGTGAGATAGAGGTGGCTATGGCAGAGCATAAAAAAGAAAAAAATACAAATAAAGAATACAAAGTAAAAGATTTTGTGTCAGAGGACAAGGCAAGAAGAAATATGTTAATTCTTGGCCTCAGTAATTTCATCGCAAATAAATGTGTTTACTTAGTGAAAACATGGAAGTGCAGTAGCTAATAATATTATTGCCACAGGTTTGTTGTATCCCAGTCAAATGTAAATCCAACTGCTCTCATATTTCTATAAAACTCTTAATTAGAATGACACTATTTTCACCAATCAAAATAATATATATATATAATTGGGAACCTGCACTTTGATGTTGAATAGTTCAGCACCATGCAAGGTAATTAATGCAGGTAATTAAAGCATTAATCAATTACTAATAAATACAACCAAAAGGATGACTGGGATCCCTGTCACTTTTCAGAGATGTTTTAAAAGGTTCACTGACTTTAAATATTTGCAATTAATACTGCATCACTCCTAAATTACATTATTTAATCCCCTAACAAAGAGAATGCAAATAAGAATGATACAGTAGCAAGCAATCGCTGACTTGTCTATTGTTCAGTTGCAAACCGAAATACATATTTCCATGTTTCGCCTGGTCACCTTCATTGCATTTCTTAAAATACATCAATTCTTGCTTTCATGGCTGCAACACATTCTAAACAAATTGGTATGGTAAAGCATTTACCACTTTGTATTGTTGACATTCCTTCTGACAACACTCAAAAGACATTTTGCGCTGAGAAAACCAAGCAGTGAAGTGTTTCATGTGTTATTTTCTCCCATTCAAACAAGTCTTAAGGTGTGCAACAGTACTGGGGTGTTGTTGTCGCATTTTGTGTTTCAAAAGTATCCACATATTCTCTATTAGGGACAGGTCAGATCTGCAGGCAGGCCAGGCCATATCCTCTTCATGCATTTGTAATGTGTGCAGCACATGGTTTTACATTGTCTTGTTAAAAAATGCATGAACTTCCCTCAAAATGGTCTCTTGAAGGCAGCATATATTGCTGTAAGATCTCAATGTACATTTCTGCCTTAATGCGCCCTTTCTCTTTATGCATTGAAATTCCTCCAGATTCATAGAATCTTTTAATGATATTTTGTACTGTAGAGGGTATAAAAATAAACAAATCCCTTCCAATCTTTCTTTGATAAACATTTGTTTTTAAACATTTCATTAATGTTCACTGTTCATCTTTGCTGCTCAAAGATGCAACTTTTTTGTGAGTGCTGCTTTTGTACCAATTATGTTCACAATAAGCTACTGACATGACCTGACTGAAATTACATCTGTATTTATTTATTTATTCATTTATTTATTTTTACCTAATTACTAACCCTAAATTGCCCATGCCTCAACTTTTTTTTTGGGAATGTGCTGCTGGCCTGAAATGCAGAAATGGGGTGTTTATTAACAAATGAAGCTGACCAGAAACAAAAAACATGAAATATATTGGGTTCATACCATCCAACCAAAGTAAATTTAAGACAACACAGATTAGTGATCACTTTCACAGATTAATATCACTTTCATCCCATCATAAACTCTCCATGATTGCTTCTCTTTAGCCTACTGTAGCCTTACTTTATTCTGTTTCTGTGTTAGTGTTGGGTTCATTTGGTTTTACTTTTGCTGATTCTTTAAAGTTATATCACAAACATTTTCTCTTGTTTCCCCCATTTGTGTTTCATTTCATTATAGTTGCACAAAGTTTAAGATACATCTAACTGGGAACAACCAACATATTCTGCCACAATCCAGGTTTGATTTCCTTGAAGGCATGTTAGAATACTTTCCATTGTTTCAATTGACAGCTGTCTTGTTGAAGCTGTGTTTTCTTTTAATTAACCAAGTACAACAGCTCATTAGGTTATGTAAGCACTCCTTTTAACTGCAGACTAATTTGGATTATTGCCTGTATTTGTTTAAGAAATACAAGTCATTTTTGAGTAATTCCATAATTTTCTCAAGATCTACTTGATCTGGAAAAAAATGTTAATAATTAAAATAATTGAATTATTAATTTTAAATAATTAATTTGCTTGAGGTATGCTTCTTGAAGCCAGATTTTCAGATATTAAAAAGAATTGTTTGGCGCCATATTTGATTTATTTATTTGCTGCAAAGTTAAAACATTAGATGAACATTCTATTATGGGGATTCCATAATTCTTGCCAGGGGTAGTACCTCTGCCTCTATCAATTTCGGCTTAGGCTGTATGAGACTGCTTTGCTTATTTTGATCAGACATTGGATAAAATAAATGGCACAAATATAAAAATACAAAATTCTATGTAGGTTTTAATGTTTAATACATGTTCAATTCATATGGAGCTGCATAATTGAATATGAAGTGCTATGTGTGGGCATTTAGCTGTCATTTCCTAAAAAGCCAAAGTGTGTCACCAAGTATTTAAACGTCAAATGTATCCACAATTTACCAAAAGTATTTTTTTATGGGGTGCCATAATGGCAGTCGCCTCACAACAAGAAGGTCCTGGGTTCGATCCCAGGTGGAGCGGTCTGGGTCCTTTCTGTGTGGAGTCTGCAAATCCTCCTCGTGTCCACGTAGGTTTAAAGACATGCTTTAGGTGAATTGATTATGCTAAAGTGACCCTATTGTGTGAGTATGTGTGCCCTGTGATAGATTGGTGCCCTATCTAGTGTTGTTCCTGCCTTCCGCTGTATGCCACCGGCTTTCCTGTGATCCTGTAAAGGATTAAGTGGATAAGAAAGTGAATGAATGAATCAGGATTTATGTTCTACCTTTTCATTGATACAATCTTACAACCCAAGCAAATGTGGGTTAAGGGCCTGGCTTAAGGACCCAACAGTGGCAGCCTGGCAGAGGTGGGTTTTGAACCCTGGACCTTCCAGTATCTTAACCGCTATCACAGTCCGTACATTGCAGGCTCATTTTTGCACACTCACTGTTTATATTATGAGCCGCAGCCAGAACCTGGACCTTTTTTTTTTTTTTTTGTTAAATACGGTTTGTCGGTTTTTCGAGAGGCGACCCTAACATGACTATAAAACTTTGGCAAGTGACTGTGTATCATGGGAGTAAACATGCCACAAGACTGAAATGTAAATGCGTAATCATTTTATTCAGAGACACTCAATAGAGACAGACGGATATAGAGAGAGACAGAGAGAGAGAAAACTTGACCACCTGAAAAATGTCTTCCTGATTTTAAAGCCAGTATATTGGCAGTGTAAAAATAAGGCAAAGGGCATCAAATAGTGGATTTTTACATTTGTGCACTGAAAACCATTCACGTCCTCTTCACAGTACAATCATCTTTATACAGAGCTACTAGTTTGGTGGAATGAGGAACAAGTCATACATCTTTTTGATAAGTTTCATATGCAGCAGATCTGCTTATTAAATACTATACACATCAGCTGTACATTATTTGTGAAATATGACATCACATTACTCATAACATATTGGAATATTTGCTCATATATGTATATGTTTAGTATGTGGGCAGATATATTTAATCTATATACCTCTTTCTTACTTAAAACCCATAAAGTATAGGGGCTTAGAGCCCTAAATTGTTGACTTATTTGTTAACATTTCAAAAATAGAACTACATAAATATAGTATAATCTGTTTGTACAAAACTGCAGGATGATATTTGTTAGTGGAGACAACCTATATATTTTTAGGTAGCATTTTGTCCAAAGGAGAGACTTTGCTGTATGAAATAGGGCAACTGTTTTCAAATTTAAAGAAGCATACATTTTTTTGAGATTGGAACCTCATAATTCAGTTCACAAGAGTGCTGGTCAATGTGGTTCTCATGCTATGCAGATTTCCTCAGCCCATAGAGGACCCTATTCAAGTTTATTTATTTTATGTAAGATATATTTTAATAATAAATGTTTTGGCAATGCAGCTTGATTACAACTTTATAGTAATTGTGTTTAATACTTTGCAAAGTTATAGTAACAAGCCAAACTTTATTATGCCATTGTACTTAGCTATTCCAGTGGCAACACTGGTGACTTGTTGGTCTATTGACTAGTGACTGAATGATTATTATTTCAAATCCTGGCTCTGCAAAGTGGCCACTGTTTGACCTTTGAGCAAGGCTGACTCTCAGCTGCCCAGTTTAGTTGTAAGTAGGTGTGAATAAGAATACCTGCTAAATGCTACTTATGTAAGTGGTGTGTCAGACTGATAGGCATTTGACATACTGTTATCCAGCTGGCTATATCAAATGCCACTTTCCAAAGGTATAAAGAAAGCTACTAATTCTTGGCAATAAGTAGTCAAAAGACTGCCTTTTCATAGTTGTGTCAGTTTTTAACAGCAATATAGCACAACATGGCCACAATTACTGCACAGTCATTTGCATAAATTATTCTTTTCATTTTTAAAGATACTTAAATCACTTCCAAATTTCCCTTCAAGGATTGGTAGTTGGTGGGAGCTGGGTGGTAGGCATGGGATGGAGCTTTAGATGAACTTGAGCTTGGCAATGGAAACAGAGTACTCGGCCTTCTCGGAGTAGGTGGATAAGTTTCTGGAGATTATTTGCTACTGAACCTATAGTTCTACTGGGGGACTTCAGCGGTCATGTTAAGAATAATGAAGATACCTGGAGGGGAGTGATTGAAAGTAACCGTCTTCCTGATTTGATTGTGAATGGTGAAATGTAATTAGACTTTTGTACAAGTCATGGACTGTCAAAACCCTATGCTTAAACACAAGGCTGCTCACAAGTGTACTTGGTACCACAATGGGACCAAAGGTCAGTAATCGATTTTATGATTATATAATCTAGATTATAAAAGCTATACAGTGTGGCAAAAAAGTATTTAGTCAGCCACTGATTGTGCAAGTTCTCCTACTTAAAAAGATGAGGGAGGTCTGTAATTTTCATCATAGGTACACTTCAACTATGAGAGACAAAATGAGAAAAAAAATCCCAGAAATCACATTGTAGGAATTTTAAAAAATGTAATTATAAATTATGTTGGAAAATAAGTATTTGGTCAATAACAAATTTGGTCAATAACATCACTGTTTCACAGGGTTTCTGTGGGAGTCCCTCTCGGCGTAGGGTGTCACTGATGGTCACCTTTTTACTTTGGTCCCAGCTCTCTGCAGGTCATTCATGAGGTCCCTGCGTGTAGTTCTGGGATTTTTGCTCACCGTTCTCATGATCATTTTGACCCCACAAGATAAGATCTTGCGTGGGGCCCCAGATCGAGGGAGATTATCAGTAGCCATTTTCTTACAGTTGCTCCCACAGTTGATTAATTCACACCAACCTGCTTGCTTATTGTAGATTCACTCCTCCCAGCCTGGTGCAGGTCTACAATTTTCTTCCTGGTGTTCTTTGACAGCTATTTGGTCTTGGCCATGATTGAGTTTGGAGTCTGACTGTTTGAGACTGTGGACAGGTGTCTTTTATACATTTAACGAGGTCAAACAGGTGCCATTAATACAGGTAATGAGTGGAGGACAGAAGAGCTTCTTAAAGAAGAAGTTACAGGTCTGTGAGAGCCAGAAATCTTGCTTGTTTGTGGGTGACCAAATAGTTATTTTCCACCATGATTTACAATAATTCTTTAAAAATCCTACAATGTGATTTCCTGGATTTATTTCTCATTTTGTCTCTCATTGAAGTGTACCTATGTTGAAGTGTACCTATGATGAAAATTACAGACCTCTCTCATCTTTCTAAGTAGGAGAACTTGCACAATCAGTGGCTGACTAAATACGTTTTTGCCCCACTGTAAAAAATTAAATCAGGCCAGAGATGTTGAAGACAGTGGCCAGGCTTGAGGTTGTGTGGTTGACACATATCTTCATTGTTGTATTGAAGTCTGGAGTAGTACCACTGGACTGACAAACAATCTGGATTCTTCAAAGGAGTAAGACATGAGACAGTGGACCAACTTTTTTCTCTTTCACAACTTTGTGAAGAATCATGGAAGTAGTTAATTTAGTCTACAAGTGCTTTGTGGATATGGTGAAGGAATGTAATTGAGTACACTGTCATATCCTGTGAGCAACACTATAGGAATATAGTGTAGTGAGATTTGTGTTTGAATACTAAGTGTTCAAAGTCATCCAATGTGCATGTCAGACTTTAACAAGGGTGTATCTTTATTCCTTTGTTTGTGGTGTTCATGGACGTGATGTCAAAGTGCAGCCATAGCTAGAATGGGGTCCACTATGGAGACTAGAGCTGATGTCTCTATTATTTTCAGATTATGTTGTCCTTTTAGCACCAGCCAAAGTGGGCATTCAGCATGCACTCGAGTGACAATTTTTAACCTGTTTCCACTGTGATCTTTACCTGGAAATGTGGATGGAAACTGAGAATGAGAATTCCATATTTCAGTCTAAAACAACAGATTGACATTGAGGTGACACAACATAACCTTATGGTAACTTCATCAAGTGCATGAATTCTGGAAGTTAATTACAGTCATCCTTATCTATATGTATATATGTATATATGTCCATAGCCTGGATTCATATCTTCACAAGACAGGAAGAATGCTGATGCTTATTGGTGATCACGTGGCACGTTGTACTGTGGTGGTGTGGTGGACTCGAAGGTACTGGTTCACCATGGGGAGGGACATTGATGTCCAAACCAGCATGTCAGAGAGCCAGCATGTCAGAGGGAAGTCTCAAGTATATATATATATATATATATATATATATATATATATATATATATATATATATATATATATATGTGTGTATAGATAGTCATTGACTAAAAAGTAACGCACCCAGATAGAAATGTAGGATTGCTGCAAAACTCGCAATGCAGTTATGTCTCAGGCAGATAAGTAAATGATTACAGGTGTGGTCTGATTAGACATTGGGTTTTGCCACAAGAGTTCATAAAAGTGCTTCCCCCACTGCCCTACAAGACGGCTCTCAGAGGACACTTTTGGGTAATTTATATCTTGATGAGAGATCTTTGATTGCTAGTCGTGCCGCTATGACACTAAAAAAAACGCTTCTGCCCAGGTGACAGATTTTGAGAGGGCAGCATCATTGGACTGAGAGATGCAGGATGGTTGTTTAAATGAATTGCCAGTCATCTAGGATGTTCTGACCTAGTTGTTAGGTGGTGTTGGGAGCAATGGTTCCATGAGGGCATGCACACACATGGTGAACAGGCTCCAGACAACCCAGACAGACCACCAGTAGAGAGGATCATTTGATCCGTAATCACAAGCAGCTCCCACAGTTTTGTTGTCCACCATCCAGACACAGGTGGCACCTTCACTACACACGCCTGTCTCTGCCCGGACCATTTCCAACCAGCAACCATCACCTTTGTTTGCAGTGGTGTCATGAACGAGAAACCTGGACTCCTATGGACTGGAACCATATTGTCTTTAGTGACGAATCCAGGTTCTGTTTGGGATCAGACTACTGTTGGGTTTGAGTATGGGGACCTCGTGGTCAGCCCTTCAATCCTGCCAACAAGCTGCCCCAACTGCTGGTGTGATGATCTGGGGAGCCACTGCATATGACAGTCACTCACCCCTAGTAGTGAAATGAACGACACGAACAGATCAGCAATATGTGCAGGACATCCTGCCACCACATGTATTGCCTCTCAAGGCAAGGCTTCTGACTGGCATTTTTCAGGAAGATAATGCCCACACACACCAAGTGTTTCCCAGGAATGTCTCCATCAGATTACAACACTTCCTTGGCCTGCCCGGTTGCCAGATTTATCGCAAATCGAGCATTTATGGGACCAGCTGGGATGCCAGCTTTGGTAGCCTATGAGTGTGCAGGCTCTACAAACCCAGCTGTGGGCAAATGTGCCATAGAGGCATGTGTAGCAGTCAACGATCGCTCACCAAGAAGTACATTATCCAAAAGTAGTCTATAAGAGCCTTTTTTTAATGCAGCGTGAGAAGCAATTTTATGCCCTCTTGTGGCAAGACCCAGTGTCTAATCAGACTCCACCTATGAACATTTACATATATGTTTGAGAAATAACTGCATGTTTTCCAGCAATCCAACATTTCTATCTGGGTATGTTTTTTTTTGTCAATGAGTGTATATACTGTGTGTATGTTTAAATTTATATATATATATACAACATAGAATAACATCCATTCTAACGATGTACAATTGCGTACACATCTGTGGTCCAATAAGGTAATTCTTCCTATGATGGTTATTAACCTACTTAACCCATGTTTTACCTTGCCAGATACATTAACTGAAATACAATTCCAATGACAGACATAACAGCGCAGACTCTGGTGCAAAGTTAATGTTTAAGTTTTATTAAACACAAAGTAGAGAAATTAGCATGCTGTGTCAGGATGATCAGCACACAGACATACGAACCAGTCTGCAGAAATTCGAACCAGCGTGCAGAGAGATGGATCAGCGCACAAAAATAAGAAGCAGCTTGCAGAGAGACAAACCAATGGACAGAGACGCGAATCAGCGTGCAGAAAGATGAACCAGAGTGCAGAGAGATGAACTACCATGCAAAAGTGCGAACCAACGCAGAGAGAACGTGCGTGTAGCCAGATACGTCAATGAGAGAGCATTGGCATGTGCAGTTTGGCTCGCCTGGTGGATCTGCACCCTGCTGTATGCAAACCATGCATGTATAGCAGGATAGTTTCAGTGTCCCAGAGTAGCATGGCTGAAGATGGGACATAACAACAGTGCTGTATGTGTTCACTATCTAGACTATTTAGTAAAATACTGCTACAGTATACCATATAGCTTTCCTATATATATATATATATATATATATATATATATATATATATATATATATATATATATATATATATATATATATATATATATATAATGTCATTTACAAAAGAAATAGCACACCCAGACACAAATGTTGGATTGCTGCAAAACTTGCCATGAAGTTATGTCTCAGGGAGATATGTAAATGATCAGAGGTCTTGATTCGACACTGGGTTTTGCCACGAGGCATAAAATTGCTTCACGTGCTGTCTTATAAAAAAGTACTCAAGCTAGTATTGGGTAGAGTACCTCTTGATGAGAGCTTGTTGACTGATAGACACGCCTCTATGATGCACTCGAAGACATTTTGCCCAGTTGACAGACTTTGAGAGGGGACACATCAATGGACTGAGAGAAGCAGTATGGTATCAGCTGGTGAGATGATCTATGGAGCCATAGCATATGGCAGTTGGCCACCACTTCTAGTGATAGGAGGGACACTATATGGAATCTGTATAAATCCCAGATTGGTAGAGTGCTGCAGTGATAGCTGACCTGGAAGTTTATGCCATCTGCACACAGGATCTTTGGAGCTCAGCCAGAGGGACCATTGGGTCACCTCCCTTACCAAGGCCATTCTCCTGTGATTACTTAGTTTTGTGGGGTGGCCAGCTCTAGGAAGAGTCCTAGTTGTTCCAAATTTCTTCTATTTAAGAATTATTGAGTCTACTGTGCTCTTGGGAACTTTTAGTGCAGCAGAATTTTTTTGAAGCCTTCTCTAGATCTGTGCCTCCACACAATCCTGTCTCTGAGCTCTACAGGCAGTTCTTTCCTCCTCATGGCTTGGTTTTTGCTCTGATATGTATTGGTAGTTGTGAGAACTTACAGAGAAACGTGTGCCACAGGTGGACTCTAATCAAGGTGTGGAAACATCTTAATGATGATCAAATGGGAGGCCCCCAGAGTTACATTTTAAGTGGCAGAGCAAATGGTCTGAATACTTATGCCCATGCAAAATTTTAGACTCCAACACCAAGGAAGTGTTGCAATCTGGCAGAAACCTTTGCTGTGTTTGGGCGACCATTATCCCGCTGAAAAATGCCAGTTGGAAGCCCTGCCATGAGAGGCAGCATATGCCGCAAGATGTCCTGCACATATCGCTGTGTTGTTAGTGTCCCTCATATCACTTCTAGGGGTGACCGACTGTAATATGAGATGGCTCCCCAGATAATCACACCAAGAGTTGGGGCAGTGTGATGCTCCACAGCAAAGCCAGGATTGAAGCGCTCACCACGAGCCTTCAGTACTCAAACTCGACCATTATTGTATCCCAAACAGAACTTGGATTCATCACTAAAGACAATACGGTTCCGGTTTGTAGCTGTCCAGGTTTTTTACTGCCTTCACGGAACCACTGCACCCAACACCTCATAACACCTAGGTTAGAATGGCGTAAAGAGCGGGCAGATCGTTGAATTGACCATCCTGGTCCTGTCAGTCCAAAGATGTGCCCCCTCTCAAAGTCTGTCAAGTGGGCAAAATATCTTTGAGTGCATCATAGCGGCATGTCTAGCAGTCAACGATCTCTCACCAAGAGGTACTGTATACCACCCCAAAGTAGCCTCTGACAGACTTTTTATAGGGCATCGGTGGAAGCACTTTTACATGCTCTTGTGGCCTAAGACTTTTGCACAGTACTCTGTATATACCAGAGTGGAATTCAGTCCAGGGAGCTCAGAATAACAGGACATGTAATCTCAGATGCTTTACAAGAGCAAACTCGCATATATTCTGGGACATGAGGAAACAGTGGGAACTGAACCAACAGACTCAACCAAGTCCCCAAAATCTGCCAAAGTTAAGATAACTACAATGGCACTCCTGCTTCTAAGGCAACCAACTAGCGCCGAGACAGTATACGTTCTTCCAAACTCAAATAAATCTTTGCATAATAATTACTGCTCTCCTTCTACAACTATAAATTTAATGAATTAATGATTATCTAAAGTTTAATTATTCCGTTTACCTCAGTTCTCACTAATTCACTCTTTGGCATGCTTAAATATCATGTTCCACAAAACCACCTGGAATTGAATATCCCACAGGTCTGTGGAAAGACAAGATTCCAGCATGTACAGGGCACCCGGCACACCCGGCCTTGGATAGCACTGCACACGTTATGCCTTCTAGGAATGGCCCTTGAAGTTTCCATGCCTTCTGGCCTTGGTTTGGAGGAAGTCCCTTATAAGTTGCTGGACCAGTATGTACCAGTCCCCGGAGTATGTACCAGACCCAGGAGTATTCATCTGATACAAGTTGCCTAATCCATAAAATACTAGGGGGTCCTCGGGTTGCTGGCCACTGTAGCAGTAGTGAATCCACGCAGAGCACCAGAAGAACTATTTGGTTGGTCACCAGAATGATTTACATTGGAACTTTAAAGGAACATGTATCATGGCACCTTCCCTGACTCTACATGCATGGGCAGGACCTTGGTATACACCCAGATCCACTGCTTAGAATACTATACTGACAGTATTTCTGCAAAGTCTGGGCAAAGTTAAATAGCACATCCTGAAGGTGACAATCCTTTTATGCTGATTTCAAAGGGGCTGAGGGAAGATGAATTTGCAGTGTGTGCAGAGCCCCAACTTTATTGTTCAGTGCTTTCTATTGGCCAGGGATGTTGCTGTCACACCTTGCACATAAACCCTGCTGAATTATTAGTTAGATAATTAGCTACAGTAATGTTTCTATATTTACCAGCAGTCCATTGTGACTTTATGATGCTTGATCATCTTTTTAGTCTTGGTTCCTTGAACTGTTTCTAAATTTAGACAGAAATTGAGGTCGCATCATTAGATTTGATTCATTTGAAAAGGCAATGCATGTACGTTTAAAATGTATGCTCTATGCATCCGTAATTATTATGGGACATCTGGATGTTATAAAATCAGATTTCATTCTGTCTTCACTTGGCAAATATATATAGTCCATTAAAATGATTAAATTCCCTTAATACTTAGGATGGCGAAACACAGGTGCGCACACACACACACACACACACACACACACACACACACACACACACACACACACACACACGGCTACAGATAAAGTCATTATACAAATACATAAAATACATAGAAAAATATATAATCCTCTGAATGCCCTTTTTACAAATTTGAATATTATAGTTAATTATGTTACTAACATTATATTTATGCAAATGTGATGTAAAAGTGTGCACTCTAGACAGTGGGTCTTACTTTTAGTGGATGAAATAGCAAGTGATTGAGAGGTAACCAGTCTATATAGGATTAATCAGTTTGTTTAGATGCGTCTGTCCACCATTTGTTAAAATACTCTTTGCTGTAGTTCCTGACACATTTCAATTTGGTCTGTGTAAATCCAGTGTTACCTGAAGAATCAATGATGTTTGAGAAAGTTAGCATGACGAATATATAAATGCTTTAGCTATAATTGTCAATTTTTGCAGCTTAGGTGACTTCAACCATGACTATGAGAAGCAAATTAGTCCTTAGTATAAGTCTTCAAATGGTTTGGAGTAGTTAAACATCAGATAGTCCATGTAATAGAAGTCATACACCCTCTGCCTGTCCAAGGCATTAAGCTGGGTAAAGTACAGCTGAGTGATGTGTGATGAGGTTCTGGCAGCTTCAGGGTTTCTGTCCTTGAATGTAGGGAATGTGAGGTTTTTTGGTGCACCTGTCCTGCGCAACAAGAAGTTGGCTTCTTCCTCCATGGTTTCAAACTTCCCAATGAAATCATAGTCTAAGAGACATGGGCTGCAGAGCTGACTAACTGGCTCCCAGTGGATGTCCATGCCGACTGGACGGTGGACATCAAGCAGGTAACGGATAAACTCCTGGAAAGTGACACCGCTTCCTGTCCTGAGCGCAGATTTGGATGCATTCACCCTGTACTTGGAGATGATGGGCTTACCAAACACAGGGTGATAGTAGGAGTTGGGATGCTCAAACTTGTCTCTGAACGCAGAGACCAGCCTCTCCATTGGCTCCCGAACAAACAGAACCTTGGTGTAAGAGTGGAGGCGCTCCGCAATGCCACGTCTGTCGAAACTGTCCAACCGTTTCAAGTGGTTGCTGTAATGTACGGCGTCATGGTCTATCTCATGCGTTGTGGACGCAACACCAGAAAGCACCATTAGCACCCGCTTCCAGTTGGAGCACCCAACTTTGGGTACCTCACAGTAGAGCAGCTTGTGCCTGTCCTCCACATAGATGCGAGACACATGGTGCGGTATTATCGTCCGAGACATGTTGCTATGGTATTTGGCACAAACTTCCTTTATCAAGTGACGCCGGGCATCCTGGATGTGTGAGAGATGGAGCCGACTCTCCTGTGTAAAGTCTGAAGACGATGATGATGATGATAATGATGATGCTGATGATAAGTTGAAAAGTGGTCGGTTTGCTGTGCTGGTTTTCAGTAGTTTCCTGTGCCGTCTGGTGACTCGCTGAGAAGCCTGATTTGGTTTGTTCCACTCAAAGGCAGGAAACTGCATGGGTAAGATTGCGTTATCGGCACTCGGCTCATCAGATCTGTGTTGTCTGTCCAACTGAATTGCTGCCATGCTGCCTGTGATCTCATTGTCTTGCTGGCCACACAGCTCCTGCATCAGAAAGAGATGTATAACAGAATTACAGGTATTCCTGAATTTTGGCAGCCATTATATAACACAAATGTTCATCTAACATGACATGCAGACAATATATTTCCAGGAAGGGCATGTTTTGTGTAAGATATTTCACTTAACAATAGCTTGCAGACTTGTCGACCTTATATTAACTGTTGCTATGGTTAGCAATTGCTGAAAAGTTAACAAACTAAGCAGTTAGCCAATGTACCTAGATAAGGTATGCTAGTAGTCAGCTAAACCACTGTGACAGCATTGTTTTAAGTGGTAGAAAAAGAAAGATGACCTGATTTAGTCAGTGGAGGAATCTACAGGGGTTAGACAATGAAACTGAAAGACCTGTCATCTTAGTGTGGGAGGTTTCATGGCTAAATTGGACCAGTCTGGTGGCCAATCTTCATTAATTGCACATTGCACCAGTAAGAGCAGAGTGTGAAGGTTCAATTAGCAGGGTAAGAGCACAGTTTTGCTCAAAATATTGCAATGCACACAACATTATGGGTGACATACCAGAGTTCAGATGGTTTGATGAACATGAAAGTGAAGTTGAACATCTCCCATGGCCTGCACAGTCACCAGTTTATTAGTAACTAGTAAATATTATTGAGCCACTTTGGGGTGTTTTGGAGAAGCGAGTCAGGAAACGTTTTCCTCCACCAGCATCACGTACTGACCTGGCCATTATCCTGCAAGAAGAATGGCTTAAAATCCCTCTGACCACTGTGCAGGACTTGTATATGTCATTTCCAAGACGAATTGACGCTGTATTGGCCGCAAAAGGAGGCCCTACATCATATTAATAAATTATTGTGGTCTAAAATGACAGGTGTTTCAGTTTCATTGTCTAACCCCTGTATGTACAAGCCCACCGTTTCTGACTCTAGAGATACTGACAAACCATTTACAACAGCTGCTCTACAATCAGGACACAAGTTTGAAAACTAATTGTATCAAAAAGACAGAAGTATGAGGATAATACAACCTACAGTGTCTCAAATTAAACCAATAGTTTATATCTTAAGCTCTGAGAAACAGGCTCAACCTTCACACTGAGTAAGACAAGTCGCTGTCAGTTGACATTTAATCAATAAAATGCATTGGAATTCACCTGTGTGTTAGGGGTATTGTTTGCAAGTATTTTGTTAATGAGGTTTGACACAGTGTTTATGTATGTGTGTCTGTGTGGGCACATGTTCAGACTTAAAACTGAAGGAAGCCCTTGTACAAAAATGCTTAAAACCCCTATTTTACACTAATGATCACATTAAGCACAGACCTGTGAACATGTGTGGCAGATTAAGCAAAAAAAAGAAGATAGGCCAAACTTATAGCCCCAAATATGTCTGTCATTTCACAATATCAGCATGCAGAATATTAAAAACATGCAGGCAGTTAAGAAGTGTAAAGAAAATAAACAATTTTTGATTATAAAGAATGGTGGGAAATTTAGGATAATAATAATAATAATAATAAGAAGAAGAAGAAGAAGAAGAAGAAGAAGAGGAAGAAGTTACATTTATATAGTGCATTTCTAGTAAACCAAGGTCACTTTGGATGGCATTCAAAGTGAAGATGTATGTGTTGAATTGGTAAATGTTCATTAGGACATGAAACATTATGAAGTCCAATGCCACTTTCTGATTATATTTGTATTATGTTATGCTAATTGCACAAAAAGAGTAATGGGAAGCTAGTGAATACATTCTGGACCAGAGCCAGGCATGATGCCAATAACTTATATAAGCTTCACATACAAGAACAACTAGCATATATAGGATAAAATATATATTGTCAAATGCAAAGAATGTGGTTGTGACTTATGTCTAGTGATTGACTGCTTAAAGGCATGATTCATGCATCTTTAGCCTTACAGAGCTCAAATAATTAAGATGTTTGAGAATTAATCATTGGATCGGATTGCTTCAAAAAGAAGGAGAATTCCAAATTTATCCCACTATTGCTTTAACTAGAAACACTTCAGCTTCCACAATGCAATGCATGCTACCCACCTACATGTTCACACACAACTGCTAAATACAGCCCCCAAATCAGAAAAAGTTAGGACTGTATGGGAAAAGCAAATAAAAAAAAAATTACTTTTATTCTGACTTTTATTTCTGTCAGATACCATGAACCCAATATATTTCATTTCATTTATTAATAAACATCCATTCCTGCATTTCAGGCCTAAGACACATACCAAAATAGTTGGGACAGGGACAAGTTAGGTCTAGTAATGAGGTAAAAAAGCTAAATAATGATGTGATTTCAAACAGGTGATGTCAACAGGTGATTACATGATTTGGTACAAAAACAGTATCCACAAAAGTCTTTGAGGAGCAAAGATGGGCAGAGGATCCCCAGTTTGTCAACAAATGCGTGAGGAAATTAATTACTTTTTTAAAAACAGTGTTCCTCAAAGAACGATTGGAAGGGATTTACATAGTTCTGCCTCTACAGTGCATAATACTGTATCATTAAACGACTTCAGTGCATAAAGGGCAAAGGAGCAAGCCTAAACTGAACACCCGGATCTCTGATCCCTCAGACAGCACTGCATCAAGAACCGTCATTCATCAATAGCTGATAGAACCACATGGGTAAGGGATTACTTTGGCAAACCTTTGTCAAGCACAATAATACATTTACATTCACAAATGCCACTTTAATCTTTACTGTACAAAAAAACAAGCCTTATGTTAACCATGTTCTGAAATGGTGTTGACTCCTATAGGCTTGGAGGCATCTGGGATGAACCATCACAAAGTGGAAATGTGTACTATGGTCAGACGAATCAGTATTCCAGATCTTTTTTGAAAGAAATAGACGCCATGTGCTCCAGACCAAAGACGAAACGGACCATCCAGAATATTATCAGCAACAAGTCCAAAAGCCAGGGTCTTACACGGTATGGGGTTGTGTCAGTGTCCTTGGCAAAGATCATTTACACTTCTGTGTCAGCTGAACATCCCAAAATCTCCCTTTCTTCCACATCCCAAAAGTGCTCTATTGAATTGAGATCTGATGACTGTAGAGGCCATTTGAATACAGGGAACTCATTGTAAAGTTCAAGAAACCAGTTTGAGATCATTTGAGCTTTGTGACATGGCACAATATCCTCCTGGTCACTGTGATCTTAAAGGGATGGACATGGACAGCAACACTCAGGTAGACTGGGGCATTTAAACAATGCTCAGTTGGTATTAAGGGGCAATGTGTGCTTTCATATTGTTTATGCCAAATTCTGACGCTACCATTCGAATGTCACAGCAGAAATCAAGATTCATCAGGCCAGGCAACATTTTTCCAATTTTCTATTGCATAATGGTAGTGAGCCTGTATGAATTATAGCCTCAGCTGCCTGTTCTTAGCTGACAGGTAGGCAGTCTGCTTCAACGTTTGACATGTTGTGCTGAGATACTCTTCTGCAAATCCCAAGAGATCAGCAGTTTGTGAAATACTCAGACCAGCCTGTCTAGCACCAACAACAATGGCAGGTTCAAAGTCACTTAAATCACCTTTCTTCCCCATTCTAATGCTTAGTTTGAAATTCAGCAGGCCGTTTTGACCTTGTCTACATGCCTGAATGATGAATTGACTTTCTGCCATATGATTGGCTAATTAAATATTTGTGTTAACGAGCAGCTGAACAGGTGTACCTAATGAAGTGACCAGTGTATATTATATTTACTCAAATAGGATTCATCAAAGCTTCACAATTGGCACCAAGACTAAGGTAAACAAATTACCTCATAAGTTTTAGCAATAATAATGTCAAATAATTTTTCACTTTGGAGGCCAACATAAATGGTGCATAAATGTTCATTTGTACTTTCTTTTTTATGCTACAATAATGCAGAACAAGCACGAGGGATGGAAGGACATTAAGAAGAAAATCTCAACTCAGTGAAGAGTGACGCAAAATATGTCCAAGATTCTAGGTGGCTGAAGAATGCCACACACACACCCTAAAGGTGCCCACACAGGGAGCAACTTCAATAATGAAAGCTGGAAGTGAAAGCAAACAATGCACAGGGAGACAAGAATGCTGATAAAACAGTTATGAATATGAGGCTCATATGAAAAATGTGCACACAAAGGGATGTCACACGCAAACTGAATGAAAAGGCTGACTTGAATTGGGCTCAAATAGGAAAATCAATGACAGGTGTTAGTACTCTGGTCTGAGGAATGGATAATTTACTTATGTCTCTGAATGGAATAACTTTTCTTTCACCTTATAAAAACACAGAATTTACTAAATCGACTGTTATTTGTGCTAAAAAAAAAGTTATTGTTGTGCCATGGAGGGTATGCCCAATGTTATCACTCATTAGCCAGTTAGCTGCTGAGCTACCTAATGCAGGTGATCTAATATTGCAAATGTTAGATAAGTTGTAACCAGTTTCAGCCAGTGTTTTGAGTGGAAAATAATTCCTCAGAGGTTTAATTATGTGGAACTGTAAAGAAGGATACTAGTATGTGCAAGGACAATGGCAGGAAGATTGGGTGTGTTTGGGGTGGGGGTGTTGGTAATGTAGTTACAGAGTGAAAAATGAAGCAAAGCATGTATGCAACACATAACCAGGCTTTTGCTTGTGTCACAGATATAACCTGTTATACTGACATAGGCATATCCACTCACCTCCCTTGACCGTCGAGTCATGCCATTGAATCCTGTGAGAGAATGAGACAGAGATGAAGAGAGTTTACAGCTGTTCATGAATTACCTTGCTTTAATGACAGTAGAAGTTTGTGAGATCAAACCCCATAATCTTCAGTTATCAGGTCTGCCTGACACACGCTGGTTGGTTACAAGTCTAAAGACTGTGCTGGTCAAGCTTGGATTAGAGCTCCATTTAGGAATCAACAAAACAAGCTTTGAAATGAAATATTGTTAACTTTACAATATTAAAGCAAGTGTACATGAATTCGCAAACAGGGAAATTTGTCCAATATGATGCGTAGTCATTTGGTGTAGCTCTACCCCAGGTTTTTAAAGCCTGCAGATGTTGAG
>JAJAGP010002464.1:21683-78680 GCA_025084515.1 Ancistrus triradiatus | reverse complement strand
TGGCAAACCGGTTAAATCCCCGTCCCGGACGCAAGAGCTCCGGTTATCGAACCCCTGCCTCAGCAAGTTGGCAGGTTCCCTCAGTTAGTTTTCCCAGACCTTTTCCTGAGTGGTATCTTTCATTTAACTTCCCTGGGGAGTTTCCTGCGCCTGTGTTCTCTCCCTCTCTTTTCCAGGGCCCGATACCGAACCCTGACAGTTCCCCTTTAGAAAACAACTTTTCAACTGTGAGAACACAAGCCTTTCTGCAATATTTTCCTGTACTCCATAGTATTAATTTACTTTTCGCAGTAAAGCAGCTCACTAGTACCAAATTATCAGTATTAGAGATGCATTCACTGTTGTATTTCTCACTAGATCTTCGAGGACACCTCACTGAACCATCACCGTGCAACTCAAATCATGATTCATCAGTCCACATAACCCTGCTGAACCACTCTCAATCAAACTTCCCATATTCTGCCAGAAACATAATTCAAGCCTTGATGTTTTTCATCTAGACATAAAATCTGCATTACACAACCTTCTGGTTATTGTACATCTCAAAATATTCTTGTTTTCTGAGGTCTTGAATTCTGCTGTCAGATTTTTTCCCTGTCTTTGTAAACTGTACATTTCAGCAGTTGGTCATATCTGCTTTAAGAGGCGTTGGGCCTTACAGATCATTTCTTTCTATCAACATCACTGTTTGTTTCAAAGTGTTGACCAACAGCTGATAGTCAAACAGGGATTTACTGTGCATTTATCGTCTTGTACCTTTTAGCATATCTACAGTTTGCTTCAGGAAGACCAGCTATGTGGCTTCTGACAACAGCCCTGTATGAAATTGTTGTTAAGTGGCCTTTAAAATGAGCAGATCTATGGAAAATTACAGATGGAGTGTTTACAGTCTTTTCTCAAAAGGCCACTTGTGTATCCTGCAGATGTTCTGAGTGTTGAATGGTAACTGCTTAATGACAGCTTTCCCTAAGCAGCCTTGAAACACACACAAGCACAGGCAAACACACTGGATGAGAGTAATAGTATGGCAATTGAAAGGTAATAGCAATTACATGACTCAGAGTCATGGTGTACATCATTCAGAATTAAATAAGAGGTAAACACACACGCACACACACACACACACATTGTGAGAGAGTTTAAGCAGAACAATTTATGCTCACAATAAAAAATGGAATGAATCAGAATACATGATGATTTATAATGTGTGTGTGTCACAGGCCATCACTTCGATGACTGAAACACTCAATGACTCCTTGAAGCTGGTTTATAGAGTGGATGGTGGTGAGTGCATGGTGATGTGGTTTTTACACTGGTGTAAAGGGACCAGGCTCTGAATGCCAAAACAGCACACTTAAATCCCCTGCATCTTTAGTGCTGAAGGAGAGAAAAGTCAATTGAAGCTGTCAGTTTTGAATGCGCTTGCTTCATGCATGGTAACTGCTCAAAAACTAGTACACAGAACTGCCACATTTTTAGAAATACGGAACAGCATCTCTATATACTGTATGTATCCCAAATATTCAGGTTTCAGGTCGAGGTTCTGTCCAGCAGATACTGGCTAATCTAACAGAAGCAGAACAGCAAGAGCATGGACACTGTCATAGTGTTTTCTCCATTTACAATACATTCAGTAGTCAGTTTGAACTCAGCATCCTCAAACTGAGTTCCATTTTCTGTGAGCAACTGTCACTGATTTCATTTAGGCAGAATTCAAATTAAGTAAATGGACCATAGCCACTAAATGGAATCTTGCATGAACTATTGCATTAAGCATAAAATAATCACATAGTCAAATCACTGATGTGTGTGCTGAGTGTGCTGTTCATTATTCTTATTAGCTAACACTAACATTCTTATAAATATGAACATCTTACTGAAAATGTAGTTTAACGCTGATCCCTATGGTGTGCTCAGTGGTGACCCATTGGATCACCGTGTGCTATAATCAACATAATGACTCTAAATACTGCACTTTTATTACTTTCTTTTATGTATTTATATACACACTCTATTTTATACACACAAAACACTGTGTGCATGTTCAAAAGAGCAAAAGCTTTACATGATCTGCTCATCCAGAGGTAAACAATCACATAGGGCCAACAGTAACAGACACTTCTTTAATGGTCGTGTTAAAAAGGCATGTTATTCAGCCATGGCCACTTCATTGGTTTGCGTGATTGGTTTCTATAAACTTCACTTAAGCTGTTTATTTTCCTTTGCCACCCCAGTCACGCACTCCTGTGGGCGCATTCAGCCATATCTTTAGTAATTTCTTTAACATGGAGTGGTTTTGATATGTGCCTTCTAACTTGGTTTGCACATAGACATCCTCACAAATATTTGTGAAGTCTGTTACATCGTTGTCCCACCACTGAAAAATTCCCTCACCGCTCTCATTTTCCCTTCTCCTCAGCTACATTTATGGTGAATGACAAGTTGGAATGGCATGAAAGTCGAAAGTATTGCGATCTGACAGCAAACAGAGTTGCATTGTCACATATTGGATATGTATCGAACTTCAATACCACATATGATAGTGGCCCAGATCAGAATTGAAAATGTGAGGTTCAATGTGTTTTGGAGCTGTTCACACAAAACAGTGTTCCTTAAAGAAAGATTTGAAGGGATTTACATATTTCTTCCTCTACAATGCATAATATCATTGAAACAATTCAAGAAATGTGGAGGAGTTTCAGTGTGTAAAGGGCAAGGCTGCAAGCCTAAACTGAAGACCCGTGATCTCCAATCCCACATATGGCACTGCATCAAGAACCTTCATTCATCAATAGCCAATATAACCACATGGGCAACGGATTACTTTGTCAAATTTTTATCAAGCATTACATGTCAAGCACTATATGAAGCTACATTCACAATTTCCACTTAAATCTTTACTGTGCCATAAAGCCGTATGTTAACCATTTCCAGAAGCGGCATCAGATTCTATGGCCTCATGGGCAATTGGGATGGAAATAGTGGAAATAGTGTGGTCAGATAAAGCAGTATTCCAGATCTTTTTGGAAGAAGTAGACGCTGTGTGCTCTGGACCAAAGACAACAAGGACCATCCAGCAACAAGTCCAAAAGCCAGGATCTGACATGGTTGTGTCACTGTCCTTGGCAAAGGTAATTTACACACGTCTGTGTAATATGGTGCCTTCTGCTGAGTGGGCGTTTTGTAGTTATATCATTGTTGTGCTGAGGAGATGTGAGCTCATCTTTAATAAGATCAACCACAAACATTATTCCTGCACTATCTAATCGTTAGCATTTGATTAACTCACTGTTATTCAATGTTTGGAGAACACTTGTTTTGGCTCATCATCTTTCCACCAATTTCTCCTCTGCTTAAAAGACCTCCTAAGCATCCTAAAAGTCCTCCTCCCTATCCAAACAGTTTTTCACCTTAGAAGCTCTTTTAGGGGTTAAGAGGCTTCATGAATAACTTGTATCTTTACTAGGATCTACTCCTAACTTTAAGAGGGAAACGCCCACAATTCTAAGATTCTTTCTTATAATTTTGTCACTAAGAGCAACTCTTAGCACTAAGAATCTTTATGAATATGGCTCCAGATCTCTGATGTCTTCGTAATTCAACCCAAAATGTTTGATAACTTGATACTTTGCTTTTATAACTGAAATGTAATCAGTTTTGCTTTTTTAGTTTCCACTCACCTAAACAGTATATTTATAAATGGTATATTTACCCATTTTTTAAAAATGAATTGTTTCAATTGCATTTTTTTCTGTAGCCAGTGGTGTATACCAGAGTTTGTCACGTTTACCACCAGCCAATCCAAAATTACAGATGGTCCACAAACGACTGGTACGAGCTTATTTCAGTTTCCCCAATTGCTAGCAATCTGGTTTCATTGTTGCTATTGAAAGATTGACTCAGATGGGTTTGATTTTTGTTTGGGATAATTAACATTATACTTATATTTTTAAGGAAGGTCATTCCCCTGTGGGACCTTCCTTGACTTGATCCCTAAATGACCTGTTACATCCCCTAGTCATTACTGTGGGAGTATGTAATAATGAGCTAGTTTCCTCATTTTTATGCTTATTTTGTATTAGTATATATAAATGGTGTGAACGTATAAGAAACACAGAAATTTAAGCTGGTGGTGAACAGGACCTGTTTGGCATGAGTGAGCTAAAAATCTGAGTCTCGATCTGGGTATGTTTATCACAGACTACTGAATGAACAGATGATGGGATAACAATTTATGGCACTGTTGTCGATGTTCTTGTGAAGCAACTCGGCATGTTCTCTGCCACACTAATCCTGTGTTCCTGAGTTTAGCCCTTGCCAAGCCTTACAGCTTGTATCCATCCTTTTTAGCTCCCCCTGTTTTCTTCTTCCTTCACAGCAGGTGGTGCTGTAGCCACCTGCTGTCTCTCCTATAAATACCCCTCCTTTTGTTCACTTCCTTGTCTGGCTTCTGCACTCCTTGGTTGCCTTGGCTCTTGTCTGCTCCTAGCTCTAATTTGGTTTGTCTCCTTACCTTTGTCCCTGTTTGTTAGTCTGTGTTCCTTGTGCTTGTCTCCTGTGTCACTCTTTAATAAGTTAAGCTTTGTTTCGTTGTTTGCCTGTTTAGGCTTAGCATGTTTGTCTTTTGTAAGCATACCTTGTTTGTCACATGTTAGCATTCCCTTTGTTAGCCCTTTGTCAGCATTAGCCTTGTGTGTTCTTTTGTACGTTGCTTGTTAGCTTTACTTTGTTAGTTCTGTTCTTTGTATTAGTTTTGTTTGGTCATATCATATTATTAACTATGTTCTTTGTTAACAAATCCTCGTCACTTGTGTTTACATCTGCCTCTCATGACCTCCGTGCTCTGAGTGTGACAGTAAGTCAGACTGTACACAAGATGTAGCAAGTGGTTTCCCAGTGATTCGCAGCATGTTGTCAGAGTCCTCTGAGGATGAATATCTAGAGGATCACCTTAAATGGGAGTACCAGCCTCCTTTAATCCTGTGTTGCCAGGAGTCTGAGGTGAAGGTTCCCTGTCCGGCTATCACTCTCCAGAGTTCCTAACCGTGAACTCTCCCGCTCTGCCAAAAAGCGCCGCAGGAAACAGAGAACCACGCCCGCTAGCTCAGCGCCAGAGCCGACACTTGCTAGCTCAATGCCGAGGTCCATGCTCGCTAGCTTGAAGCCATAGCCCATGCTCGCTAGCACTACAGTGGCACCTTCGTGTGACAGCAACCAGTCTGGTTCTCAGCTCGCCGGTCATTTGCAGGATCCTCCTCTTGCCAGCTGTTTCGTTATCATCCGGACCAAGCCGGATTCTACACTCTCCAGCCCCAGCAAAACACCTGCACCCCCGCATTCGCTTTTAACCCCTACTCACTTGGCCATGGAGCGAGCCAGTGAGATACTTCAGGGGGTCTTGGAAGCTGTGCACACTGCCAGAGAGGTGATGGGGTTCGCAGTGCTCGTTGCTGAAGAGCCTGTATTGGAGAGACTCATCCAGTTCCAAGGACTCCAGTTTCTAAGCCTGACTCGTATCCTCCTTCCGGCCTCCCACCACCCACCTGGGTTCACGGCGGTGACCCTCTTCGCCAGGAACCTGACAGCAACCTGCTCAGCTAGAGTCCGACGGCGACTCCGATCGCCAGCAGCACGACGGCGACTCCTATCGCTTGCAGCGTGACATCGGCACCACACGCCAGCAACCTGACGGCGACCCCTACCTGGGTCAACGCTGCCCCAGGGTTCCCAGAGATTCCAAGTCATGGAACGCACCCCTTGGCAGCGGATGATACCATCTCTCTCTGCCAGGTTGCATACGGCACCTAAGGTGGTAACTGCAGCCCCGTCTGCAACCACCAGGGCTTTCTGGCCAAATTGGGCAAGGAACTGTGTTAGCAAACTGCAGACGAGCAGCAATGTTCATTTTGGAGAGCAGTGGCTTTCTCCTTGCAACCCTGGCATGCACACCATTGTTGTTCAGCGTTCTTCTGATGGTGGACTCATGAACATTAACATTAGCTAATGTGAGAGAGGCCTTCAGTTGCTTAGAAGTTACCCTTGGTTCCTTTGTGACCTCAACAACCATTGCACGTCTTGCTCTTGGAGTGATCTGTTGGTCGACCACTCCTGGTTAGGGTAACAATTGTCTTGAATTTCCTCCATTTGTACACAATCTGTCTGACTGTAGAGCACAAACTCTTTAGAGATGGTTTTATAACCTTTTCCAGCCTGAGGAGCATCAACAACTCTTTTACTGAGGTCCCCAGAAATCTCCTTTGTTCATGCCTTGATACACTTCCACAAACATGTGTTGTGAAGAGCAGACTTTGATAGATCTCTGTTCTTTAAATAAAACAGGGTGCCCACTCACACTTGATTGTCATCCCATCGATGGAAAACACCTGACTCTAATTTCACCTTCAAATTAAATGCTAATCCTAGAGGTTCACAGCATATATTACATTGAACTGGGAGTCACATGGGACTGTGTGGATCTGGGAGTATGTATTTAGAAGTGCAGTCCATATTATTCTGGCTGACATCATTTGTAAGATGTAACTGAAGAGAATAAATTAAACTGAAGTAAAGAGATAGTGAGACAGAATCATGGGGAAATAAATAAAAAAGGAACAGGCAATCACACTATCTTTCTGGGTAAAAATAACAGTGCCAGCACACCTTCTGCTAATGACTATCAATCTCTTTAAAGAACATGTAACTAACAAAGTTGATGGGCCCCCCTCTGAGCTTAAGTATAAGGAAAAAAACAAATTAAGTGCGCTGTTTAGTTATTCAGTGTGCTAACTTATTTTCTGCAATGTAGCAGAAACAACTAAAGTATTTATTGTATTAATCTACAATTTAATAATTTTTAAAATATGTTTTTTTCAACCAGCATGTCACCCACTAAGGGTGCTGACTTTTTTCCTTCCAGGATGTTGAAAACGTTTGAATTTTAACAATCAGCATCTATAATAATGTTTTCACCTCAAGGAGCATCATTCTATGTGTCATAGTGATGTGTGCTAATGAGCCACATCACCCTACAGGGCACTCCCTTGACCCTTTTCTCCTTCCACAAATGTCTCTTCCATTACAGCTTGCTGTACCCCTCCTATAAGTACTCTCCTTCCTGTTCAGTTATTTGTATGGCATTTTCACATACATCTTGTTTCCTGGCTACTTGTTCTGTTCATGACCCATGTCTGGTGCCTGATAATGTATCAATTACAAAACCCCCACCCCCATTGGAATGTATTTATTTTTATATTGCACTTTTTATAAGAGAGTATCAAAGCAGCTTTACAATTATCTAGGTCCAAAGCCCTAACTGAAAAAGCCTGGGCAACAGTGAAAATGAAAAACTCCCTAAAAGTAACTGTTGTTCATTCTTGCATATCAGCTTGGAGAAATGTTAGTGCATTTCTCCATATAGGACAGCTTCAAATCTATGATGTTGGTGGGTTTTCATAAATGTGCTGCCCACTTCAGGTCCATCCAATGACTTATTCATCCACAAAATGGCTTTTTCAAGTAGCCTTCGGCCTTGTCCATATGCCACGTGACAGGCAAAAATGTTCTTTATCGAGAGCAATGTACTCTTTCTCTTGCAGCCCTGCCATGCACACAACTGTTGTTCATTTTTCTTCTGATGGTGGTCTCATTTGTTTAATTGGATTCTCCTTATCTATTTTTAAGACTCGTTTGGAAATCTGATGATGTTTTAGCTTATATTTATGCAGAAATATACAAAACTTGAGTTCAACATTTTTCAGGCACCACTGTTACTTTTTACAGACTGACTCCTGAATTCCTAACTGCCTAAGGATCATGCTGACAAACCAGAAAGTTATTGGAAAATGTTTTGTGGACTGATTAGACCAAAATAGCTAATTTTTTGGATTAAATGAAAAGTATGTCTGGAGAAAAGAAAACACTGCATTCCAGTGAAAGAACCTTATCCTATCTGTGAAACGTGTTGATTTGCCACCATTGAAGAAACAATTAATTCTGAATTATACCAGTAGGAAAATATCGGGGCATATGTCTGTTAACTGAATCTCAAGAGAATTTGGTTCATCTAACCATATTGTCATTCTACCAAAAATGGTTAAAGAAGAAAAACATTTGTATTTCGGAATGGCCTAGTGAAATTCTTGACCTATATTCAACAAGAATGTTATGGAAGCATGTAAGGAAACCCACTAACATTGGAGATTTTAAGATGTTCTGTGTGGAGGAACGCACTAAAATTCAAAGTAAATGTACAGGACTAATCAACAGTTACAGAACAGTAGTAATAACAGTACAAGTTATTGCTAAGCAAAATGGTCACACCAGATACTGAAATCAAAGATTCACATACTCACAGTACTCCACTCACAGATATGTAATATGTAATTTTGTCTTTTGTTTGATTTGGTTTAACTACATTTAGGACTTCAAAATCTGACAATGTTTAGGTCATATGTATGCAGAAATATAGAATATATTTCCACAATAATTTACCATTTAATTCTTTAAAAATCCTACAATGTGATTTCCTGGATTTTTTTCTCATATTGTCTCTCATAGTTGAAGTGTACCTATGATGAAAATACAGACCTCTCTCATCTTTCTAAGTAGGAGAACTTTCACAATCAGTGGCTGACTAAATACTTTTTTGCCCCACTGTATAACCTTTCAAGCACCACTGTATATCCATAATATTCACTATTAAATCCTATTTAGGACTTTTTTGTCTGAGTGTAAGATGTCATGGACCCATTTGATCCCTTTGAATGTCTCTGAATCAAATGCAGCCTGAATCATGCTGGGTGTGCCAGTGAGTATATGGGTCACTTTTCAATCAGTACAGAATAGGATTTTCAGTGGTTGCGTCATCAACTTACAACTTAGAGAATGAGAAGCAGGAAGATACAAAACATATAAAGGCCTTTGATTTGGTGCTTTGCTTAATTTATATTTAAATATAAGGAGTTGTGCTTTTTGTGTGTTTCTTTGTGTTTTTTGCTTTTGACAAACAAACCAGATTGAAGAGCATTTCCATTTGTTTCTTTATCCCAGAAGCCCTGTGTTCAGAGCTCTAAATCAGTCTCTGTGCTCTGAGAGCAAAGCAAGCATTTTACAAATGCTGGGTCTCATTACTCATACCACTTGAGTCTCTGTTAAATCTGAAATGAAGTCTTTGTCAGTGAAGGAAACTATCATGTAGTTATTTTTTTATTTTGGTGCTTTGAACCCTCAATCAAAAATTGACTTTGTTCCCTTGGAACAAACTTTGGTAGTAGAGATTGTCATGTAGCATTGATGCTGTTAAGCATATGTTGGGTTTTGTTTCCTTCATATGCCCTCTAGATTGCTGTTTCCTGTCCTAACAATTTTTCAGTCTAAATGTTCATCAAAAGGCTAACAAACATTCTTTATTTTACAAATATTTGCACATGTAGCAAGAAAACACTGTTCATTAACATTAGATTCAGAATGTAAGTTAAATCTTTATATTGGTAGCTTTGCAGAGCCAGGTTTTTAACTTAATTCCTTTTGATGGTTAGCCAAGAACCTTAAGCCACCAATGTCCACAATCATGCTTTTCTCTGCGTATTACAAATAATTACCTGCAGGAATAGAAGTCATCTGAATTCAGAGCTGGATGTAGTTTTTCCAACAATACATTTCAACAACACATGTTAATTAATGTATTTCCATTTAATAAAAACAACAAAACCTGCTTCTTTAAATGCAGTGCTCTATGGTTTAATATTGAAAATTAGCTGATGAGGTAGACTTTGAGTAAGCGCTTTCAGTTTGTGAACATTAGAGTTTGTGAAACATTACAAAAACATGGGTAGCAATATGAAGTTTGACCCCAATTTAATACTACAATAGCCTTACTCTATTAAGAATGCATTCCATTAAATAATGAAACACGACAATGACATCATGGACTGATGTTGTACAATAAGCCCTACATCAAAACTGTCATTACAATTATACTGAAACATGTCTGATGAGTTAAGGTCAAGGTTCTGGCAAGCCAGCCAAGTTCTTTATGAAAGTTGGCAAACCATTACTTTATTTTTTTAAGAAGGTAGGGTGGAAAGTTAATGAACATTGTTTGCCCATGCAGAGTCCATGCTTGTATAATTTACACTATGAACCTGTTTGCAGTGGGTGTGGCTAAAGCAGTTTGGAAACAGTTTGGATATATTCTCCATGTTGTCCTTTACCTGGTCAATTTACCTTCAAACATATCTTCTTGTACTCATTCATTTACACACTGACAAATTACATATTGGGTAGCTTTTTTATATTGATGATATGTGATATTATTTTTTCATATTACCTGTGTGAATACCATGTGATTCTAGTGCTGCATATATCTGGTTGAACCTTGCCCCTATGTTAAGTGAGGCATGTTCTCCTCCCAGTGTTAATGTGAGTTTTCTCAGGATACACTGGTTGTTCACTCTGGATTGACTTTAAATTGGCCCTAGTTATGTGTGACTGTGATTAAATATGTTATACCCCTTGATGGGCTGGTGCCAAATATATGGTGTCTTGCTGCCTTGCACCCTGTGTTTCTAGGAGAGGCTCCAGACCCATCAGTAACCAGAATAAGAATCCACAAATTGTTTGAGTAGCCTTTAGTCACAATAGCCCATTTACCGCTCAGTACATGATTATCACATACGAATGGAAGTTTGCCTTTATGAATCATCTCCCAATTTACTCACATCTGCTCCTCCATATGTGAACATGATTAAGATGATTAAATTTGGTTTGGCTTCTTCTAGTCTGATAAAAGCCTAAACAAGTTGGAATGAAGGTCACTGTTGCACTTCACTGTGCTGAATTCATATATCCTCTGTACTTCAAACTGTGCACATTAAGCTGTTAGCGCTAACCTAATCTGATTCTATGAGCACTGATTCATTATCACTGAGTGGAAAATAGAAACCATTAGGTGGTTTATCACTACTAGTGTGATGGGATACAATAAGTAACAATAAGTTAAAAATATATTATACTAAAACACTGGTCATAAAAGTATATAGAGAGTAATGGAAATAAATGAACCAGATCTGGTATAAATCTTTGATTGGAGAGAAAGGGAAAGAGTGGCTTTGTGGAAGCTGGGCTATATTCAGTTCAGCATGAATAAAGAATGGAAGACTCAGAGGGATGTATTAGAGCTTTGTGTCTGGTCTCAAAAACACATTAAAATGAGAATAGAAATAGAGTAGACTTTCCATACAGTGCTAGTTGTCTAGTGCAGTTCATAATTCTGGGTAAAATTCACACAGTTCTTTAACTTAAACAGTACAAATACACCACAAGAATGTCAGTAAGTGCTACTGTACAGTACATGTAAAAAACCTGTAAGATGACCATTACTTACAAAATATTAATATACTTACATAGATATACTGTATTATTCATAAATATGATACTTATGCGAATTTATAATTAAAAAGCCCAAATAAATCTAATATATTCTACTTCATATACAAACAACAGGATCAGCCATTTTCTATACTGAAATTTCTAATTTCAGTAATCAAATGAACATTTGTAGTGGATGGTGGTGATTTTGGGTGGGGTTGGATTGGAGGGTGGTAGTAGGGCTGGAGGTTTTGTGGGTGAGTGGCAGTTGGGTGTAGTTTATTTGTTCATGCTGAAAGTTCCAACAGTAGGCACTGTGTTTCCCATAATTACATAGCATATTTCCAACAGCTTGAGAATTTCACAACTTTCAGTCAGAGCCAATTTCTGTAAATTTGTAGCCACACAGTGGACAAGGTGATGATAGCCCATAGCTACAGTATATGCTTTGGCTAGCCACTTCTAACTGTATAACCAACCAAAAATTCATAATAGACCACTAAAGCAAAGGCAGTAATTAAATTAGGCATCAGTTACATTAGCCAAAGCCTTATTTATGCTACCTACTAAAATAGGCATTGATAATACGAGCTTGCAAAATGAGTCAGTATGGCCAATATAACAGTAAACTTTGGAAGTCTGTGTTATCTAGCTAGCATGAGCTGATGACGCAAAGCCAACATCATAATTTCACATGTGGTTTTATTCTGCAAAGCAGTAAGAACATAGATCGGTGGGGGATAAGTGGAACAAAACAGGGAGTAGGAAAATGAGAGGTAATACAACAGGGAACAGGTAAAGGAGCATCAGAAGAGAGAGGAAGACAGACATGGATACTGTTTTGGCTAATGATTTGCAAAACTGCAGAGGTTTAGACTGTTTCTGTTTTTATTTTGCACATAAATGAAATCATTAAAAAATATTATTGTAAAAATTTACTTTAGTGTTAATTTACTCTTCATTTCTTATCCATGGCAGAGTAACTGCCCCTTTAGTGTTAGTGTTAAGTTACGTAACCTACCGTATTTTCCGGGCTATAAAGTGCACCGGGTTATAAGGCGCGATATCAACGATCGGCTGCTAACGAATCTATTTTCATACATAAAGCGCACCGGATTATAAGACGCATTAAATGAAACAAAACTCTTAAGTTCCGTCGGAAGCTCAGTTTGGTCTTTACCTGGCGCAGGGCGTCTTCTTGCTTCCTCCACTTCTGTACCATTGATTCGTTAATGTTGAATTCTCTCGCAGCTGCTCTATGTCCATGTTGTACTGCGTGACCGATAGCGTTGAGTTTGAAATCCGCTTCGAAAATAAATGAGTGAATGCACGTACCCTAATGCTGAAGCACATACCGTATTACTCCGCGATGCTGCGCACTACGGTTGCCATAAGCTTCGTAACTTACCAAGGCCGTGCTAAAACATTTTGACAGATTTATGAGCGCCGTGTACCATCTACAATCGGTTCTAGGTCAGAAAGCACAACCAGAATTAATTCATACATTAGACGCACCGCATTTAAAGGCGCACTGTCGATTTTTGAGAGAATTAAAGGATTTTAAGTGTGCCTTATGGTCCGAAAAATACGGTATTTAGGTTTTAATAGGCTTTTTACCAGATACACGTGTATGACTGACTGGGGGTTGGCTGTGCCCCTGTGTGTGCTCCTGTACAACAAGTAGTCTAGAAATGTCCCTGTGTCCCAGGTGTGCTGCTCCCTGACCTTGCCTTTTTAGCTCCCAGAACAGAAAACAGGTAGCATTAGAAATGTTATAGACTGTAGCTTATAACACAAGATATAGCTAACAATTCAATAAAATGATCATTCAATAAGCATAAGCAATGATTTATGATCCAGATTTTGCAAATTACAGAAAATTATATTCAGCGCAAGACTCCTAGAATGGTCCTGACACTATTACTATTATACTGATCATTTTGCCTAGAATAACTACCGTCAGTTTTTGAAATCAGTTCTGTATAAAACTAACCTAAATGATTTAAAAGCCTGGTCAGTTTCAGGTCAGAGGCTGAGATCTGCTGTGAGTGATCACATTCTTGACTCTTATTTCACTCATACAGTAAAATAGCTTGCCAATTTATGAGCACAGAATTAACAATGGAGCTTTTTAAACAAATCCCTATCTGTTCCTGTTGGATGTTTAATAATAGTTGTGCATGCAGCAGATGGATGAAATGTTTGGACACTGTATGGGTTGACAGTGTAAGTGAGCATCTGTGTCATGACTGTGGTTCATTAGAACAACAGAGAGTCCAGGAAAATCATCTACACTGGCCAGGCCTCAAGTTCCCAGAAGTACCATATGTGAGGCACTTGTATCAATTAATGTTTGGCCTACTTATTTCAGCATCAACATGATTTCACCTCTTCATTTCTACTAAATATCTCATAGCAGTAAATCTGGGTGACTTCATTTGTGAAGTGTGATCTTGAAGACCACAATTTTTGTTTGGTAAAACTAGAGATCTCAATCGATTAAGCATGGCAAAGCTTTGTACTCATCAATACAGTCTTCAGTGTATCTTCAGAAAGTTATGCAAATGTACAAAGAGCATATGGTTGTCAGGGTTCCGTGGTGAAGGAATCAAGTGCAGTTGGCTGGGCTTGTATGGTTGGCCCAGCTAATGGGGCTGCAAAGGGTATGGGTGTGCTTAAGGTATGTAGGTTTGCATGTATATATGGGCGTGAGTGCACATGGGTTTGAATACAATAAAACAGAGAACAATATGATACACGATAATATGATGTGCGGGGATGTATGTGGACAGGAAGTGAATAGAAAAAGATATATTTCTGGCTTTCAAAAAAAATACTCATATGAACGATTGAACCCTGATTATCTACTTAACTACTAGACTGACGCACTGCCGCTGTACTAAGTGGGGAGAACACTAATAACAAAGCCAAGCTAGCTGCGTAGCAAGCTAGGAAAAAAAATTCAAGCAGATGTCCAAGCACTGAATGCTTCATGAATCAAAGCGGAAGCTCGCGTCGCAGCAGCGAACGGAGCTCATGTAACTAAGCGGTATAAATGCTCAAAGCGTGGCAAAAATAAGGAGCCAGTCACACCGGAATGTGACCCAAACAATCCCTATGACATCATGCTACCATTATCCCTTGCCGTCCTAGTCCCAGCACATTTTTCACGCCACCTCTGCCCTCCAGTGTCAGCTCGTTGAACTGCGCTCCTCATAATAATGGTCTTATTTAAGATCAATTGTATCAGTTTTATGGACTGAAGTGGAGTTGAAACATAATTAAGCCTTTGAGAACTCTATAATGATCCTTAATTTGCTTCAGTTGTGATGCATATATAAACCCCACTCATGAAGGAGTTCAAGGTGAGTTGCAATCATGGGAAAGACAAAGGAGCTTCAACAAAAGCTAAGAGAGGAGATTATTTCATCGCACCTAAAGGGCCTTGGGTAGAAGAAGATTTCCAAAAAATATAACATTCCAAGAGCCACCATTGGGAGCATTATAAGGAAGTTTAAAACTTATGGAACAGCTGAAAACCTGCATGGCCATGGAAGAAAGCCCAAAATTTAAACCAGGGCCCTGAGCAACTTGGTCAAGACAGCTAAGAATGCCCCGTGTGAGTGCAAAACACCTACAGGATAACCTGATGAGTGCTTCAGTAGCAACTATAAGATATGCACTGAATAAACCAGGACTTCATGGCCGGACTCCAAGACGCACTCCACTCTTAACCACAAGGAACATCAAAAGTCGACTAGAATATGCCAGGAGGAATTTGGATCAGGCTACAGAGTTTTGGGAGAAAGTTCTATGGACTGATGAAACCAAACTGGAACTGTTTGGACATATGGACCAACAGTATGTCTGCCTTGCGAAAAGCCAGGCTTATGACCAGAAGAATACCATCCCAACAGTCAAGCATGGAGGTGGGTTTTGATGATGTGGGGCTGTTCTTCTGAAGCAGGAAATGGCAATCTTGATCGTGTACCTGACATCATTTATTCTCAGAAATACCAGGTCATTTTAAAGAGGAATGTGATGCCATCTGTTGACAAATTAAACCTTGGCAATCATTGGACCTTCCAGCAAAACAATGATCCTAAGCACACCTCCAAGTCAACCAAAGCTTGGTTGAGAAAAAAATCCTGGAATGTCCTGGAGTGGCCTTCTCAGTCACCAGATCTTAATCCGACTGAAAATCTTTTGTGGGATTTACAGAAGGCAGTTGCAGCACAGAAGCCATCAAACATCACTGAACTAGAGGCTTTTGCACATTAAGAATGGGTCAAGATTCCAATTAAAAGGTGTAAGAAGCTTGTTAGTACTTTCCGAAAGCGTTTGTTGGAAATTATAAAAGATAAAGGATGCTCCACGACGTATTAAAGCATGGGGTTGAATAATAGGGCAACTGCACATGTGTTCAAAGAGTTACATTTTTCATTTGAAAGTTAAGTGAACTTCTGTCATCAAAATAACTCACATATGTATTAATAAATACTGTTTGTTGTTTAATGAGTATTTATTGTCATTTATTGTCTTTCAGCCACATCTCTATAATGTCTTTGGAATTGAGGGGGTTGAATATTTCTGATTGCAACTCTGTGTGTGTGTGTGTGTGTGTGTGTGTGTGTGTGTGTGTGTGTGTGTGTGTGTGTGTGTGTGTGTGTGTGTGTGCGCTTCATATATATTCAAGCAGCACTGTATATAGGCATTTTATATATATATATATATATATATCTATATATATATATATATATATATATATATATATATATATATATATACATATATAGAAGTGTATTATTTTAAGTGCATAATTATGGTTAGATGAAAGAAAATGCATATTAGTTTGTTTACTATCTTCTACAAATCTCTAACTATGGTAATTTTAAAAATCTGCTTTATGCTTCCCCTTAACTGAGCATGAAGGCAAAGTACCCTTTCATCCTCTTTCTGACAGGTTTGTTAGAGCTCTGGGTGTTTTAGACTTCTTAGTTATAACCCTAAGAAGGAATTTTCTGGCATGAATCTGTTGTTGCCATCCCCTGACTTCTAAAGGTCATCACATTTTTGTCTTGTGTATTCAATAACGATCTTCTTGTGAAGCAATGAATTTGGTGTCTGTGCAAAAGAGTTCATTATGTAAAGAATATAAATGAGAACATTCAGTGTGATTCAATACCAATCAGTGTGACATATAATGTAAAAAAATAATTTATTTTTTAGCATTAAAGTGGAATACATTTACTGTCAGTGAAAGCTGCAATCCATCAGCTTTTCTACACCTACAAGCTATAATGGAGCTCTGTGAATATGATGATTTATAATATGACACTGACTGTTTTAACTTGTGGGAATGAAGACAGAAAGAGACTGGTGAAATGAATTAGAGACTGGCAGAGGAATATGAAATAAAATCCACCTGTATTTTCTCTTTTTTTATTATTGTTTGTTTGCATATTACCATTAAAATGGCTGAGTCAGTGAGTCAGTTCCAGTGTGTTTGATAAATCAGGGTCCACAGCTCCAGGGGACAACACATATCAATGGCAATTAGCTTTACATTGCTCTGTTTATCCAGCCAATAAAGATTTATAGCAGGAGGTACATGCTTCTTAATGTCACAATCTCTATTGATTAAGGTGTATAATTACTTTACACAGTCTTTGCGAGTCTTACTTCCCAGCAGTCTGCTTCCCAGCAACTGGCCAATGAAAACCTCTGTAATACTGAGATGTGACTGCACACAGTTGCATATACAGCCTACAGGGCTACATAAAATTAATGTCAAATAATTAAATGCTGCACATATGGTGCATTAGTGTTCGCTACATCATGATAAGAGGGTTTGGGTTTTAAGCAGGTGGAATCTGCACAATTTTAGACAGAAATGAGTTTAAGATGGTCACTTGGCTATGGACATGAAGTGCAACCGCTGTTGTAGCACTTCACCCACATGAAATGGCATGAGAGTGTAAATTAAGATTTATTTACCGCAACATATTGAAGAGACACATGTTCAGTACTAGAGATTTATCTCAGATTGTAGCCATTATCAAACAATTATTTTAACAATTAGTAAAGTACAATGTTGGATTGCCCTTCAGTAATCTACATCCTGGCATCTGGAAATCTAAAAACAGTAAGCATACTGATAATTTTCAGGCTTACCGTGAGTCTGTATTAAAACTTCAATCATCACTCATATGGACTTTAAATACAGTGGAGCTGTTTTGGCGGCGAGAAAATGATTCATTTCCTGCTGAAATGGAAGGAAATACCTTGTGCTTTGTGGCACTACAACGCATGTGCAGATTTGGATGTCTGAGTTGGAAAAAAAAAAAAAGAGCCAAAACTGACTTGGAGAAGAAGGCCTAAATTTTTACAACAGCCAAAATTTGTAGATAGAATGTCTATAAAGCTAATAAGATGTCCACAAGGTACATATACAGTCTAACCTTGTTATCTCATCCACCCGTTATCTCACAAACATATTCTCTCGCCACCTGTGATGGCAAGACGGATTTTCCCTCCATGCAAATTTACCTCGAAAAGCCGCTTAACCCACTCTTGCCCTTGCAAGCTTAAAATGCTGACAAATGTCCCCCTGCCAGCAACGAAAAATTCTACCCTACTAAGCCATTCATGTTCAGGAACGTCAGTAGGTGGCACTTTAATCCTACTTGAAACTTACAACGTGGATGATGTACAGCCCCGGTCTGTTATCGCGAACTTATATAAGGAGGAACGATGTCATTTGGTTTGATGAAATATGAATGGGATGTAGTAACAAGAAGCCCTGCCTCTCAATTAGAAAGATGTGTTGACGAGAGGGGTGGCAAATACTTGGCCCCTTTGTAGTGGCGGGATGCGGCATGAGCAGAGTAGGCCAGAATAACCTTTTAAAAAATCATATTTTTCTGTGTTATTTGACCCAAGAACACAAGGAAGTGATATTAATTTTTGTTAGATTATAGCAGAAAAATGTTGATTTTCTCTTTCAGTTCGGATATATAGGTCTCTCCCCATTCAAAGAGATAGGGAGTCCTGGTCTTGTATGGCTGGAAATAACTAACCGCAGCGTTACCAAGCAGTGGCGGAGCAAACAGGGCTTATCTTGTAATGACTTGGCTGGTATTATTGCAGACTTGCATCATCGTTCGCGTCACAGGAGACATCGTTAATCGCTGAAATATTCTCAAATTTGTGTAAATGAATAGAAACTGTTACAGTATATTGTAAATGTGTGATTGTACGATCATGCGGGATGCTCAGTAAAAAAATTATGTCAGCATCAGGTATGAATATTCCATTGGTCTATTATTTTGTTAACTTCGTTAGTCAGCAAACTTCGCCTATCACAAAAATATATATGAAATCAGGACATGGGGGAGATGAGAACGAGTTAGACTGTATATAGACTTGAACCCATACTGATAATTCAGCACCAAGGTCAGCACCAAAAGTAAATTCAGAACAGTGACCACAACAATGTCCATTGGGTACAATATTGCAATTATCAGATATTTTTAAATATTCAATAGAATATTTAAAAGCATCAGTCACAACATAACATAGTTCAATTCAAGCTCAGTTGGAACTTATATAGCACTTCTTACAATAGACATCAAAGCTATTAATGCTGAAGTACATAAAATTCAAAAAATGTATTCTTGTCATTGGTTCCTAGATGTGAATCACAGTCTGACGTGAAGGACAGTTATGATTTGAGCATATCTAACAATAATTTAGTAGTTAGCTTTTACTAGCTTTCACTAAACAAGTCTGATTTATGTAATCACAGAATTAATCATCTATATTGAGATAGATTAGGTTTAATGCAGCCTATCACCATAAAGATAGATACTAATATGATTCAAATGTGTACAAATCATTGACTGTAGGCTATATATTATGGATGTTCCATCATCTTTGACACCCATTGTGAATTTTTGAAGCCACCAAGATGGCGGCTGCCCAAAACCCCAAACACACTTTTTAGGGTACGCCCACCTCTCGATTTTATGCCAGGGACGCGCATTGTGACTGACTGCACTTTTCATAGGAACATAGACTGTGCATCGGAATCTCATGAACTAAACTGCAAGCCGATGATGGCTCAAATGACTGACGTTAAGATGGAAGTTAAAGTCAGGCATACACTGTGCAGTTTTAGCCCAATTTGTCGTAGCCGAACGAATTTCAGGATCGGTCCGATCTTACGCCTGATCGACTGACGTTTGCCATGCAGTGTAAGAGGGGAAGCGATGCCTGATTAACTGCCCAAACAATCTCCAAGTGAGCAGTCTGAGTCACAAACTATACACAGAGCGATTTGAAAATGTTTTGCATACACACCTACACACGCGCGCTAAAGCTGTAGCTTAGCTCCAACTCTCTCTGTAAAATGGACAAACCGTATTCTCCACGACTTCCCAGGTTCTCCATTTCTCGTTGAATTTCAGCGTGCCGCAAGTCAACCAAACTATGCCCTTTCTCAACATTTTGATATTCATTGCACCATATTCTGCTGAACTGAGTGCTTATATGTAAACAGGAGTGTTGTGTAGGCGCTGCGTTTCATGTGCACTGTAAGTTATGGACTGAACCACACTCCAGTCTTTGTGTTTGAAACAAAAGCTAATCCGCACCTGTGTGCTGTTTTTCAATAGCTCACATTTACTGTGTGATGTTAATGAGTATTAAGGCTGTTATGTTCTAGTGCTATTTGGCAGAACCTGTAGATGCTTATTATTATGAATTATTCCTACTTTTTTGATGTGGTGGTGTTGTGTTTTGCTTGTACAGTTAAATCAGACACTGCTACTTGAGCTTTTAAACACTGTGTTCATTCACTGTGCACTCTGTTATACATATCCTCCAAATTACTGTATTTTGTAGATACAAATTCATAGACAGTTTAAAAACAATTAAAAACTCAAATAGTAAGATTTTATTTCTATAGCACATTTTACAATGGAGCATTGTCTCAAAGCACAAGCCCAAACTGAGCAAGCCTAGGGCTACATTGGCAGTAAACAGAATATCAAGAGAAGGTGGGTCATGCAGCAAGACAACAACCTTAAGCACACAATCGTTTCTACCAAAGAATGGTTAAAGAAGAATTAACAGCCAATGTTTGGAATGGCCAAAGTCAACATCTGGACTTAATCCCAATCGAAATGTTGTGGAAGGGACCTGAAAGTGAGCAGTTTAATTGAGGAGGAAACCCACCAAAACATCCAGAGTTGGAAACTGTTCTGAGGAGGAATGGGCTTTACGCTAAACTTCCTCCAAGGCCGGTGGGCAGACTGATCAACAGTTACAGAAAAAACATTTAGCTGCAGTTATGTTGAACAGGGGAGTCACCAACTAGAGATACTGAAAGCAAGGTTAACATACTTTTGCCATCGCGAATATGATATTGGATCAGTTTCCTCAATAAAAAAGACAAAGTATAATATATTTGGTTCATGTGTGTAGGTTAACTGGGTTGGTTATCTTTTCTACCTTTTAGGATATGTGTTAAAATCTGATGATGTTTTAGATTCCTATTTATGCAGAAATATAGAAACTTCTTCTAAAGTGGTCAAAACTTTCAAGCATAACGTAAAGATTAGAGGTTGTGGTCTGATTAAATGCTGGGTCTTTCACAAGAAGGCATAAAAAGGGCTTCCCCCCACTTCCCTATAAATAGACTCTCAGATGTTACTTTTGGGTAGGTTCTATTGGTGAGAGATCGGTGACTGCTAGGCAAGCCTCTACGAGCACTCAACAAATTTAGCCAGCTGAAAAGACTTTGAGAGAACGGCTTCAGTTCCTGGAATGCTAATGAGTGGAGTGGCACACAGCCCCAACTGCTGGTGTTGATGGATGAGAATCTACAGATCCAGATTCAACATCTGTGGGCAAACGTCCAACAGGATACAATACTGAACCTGTTTGCCTCCAATGCTCAACATCTTGTATTCAGGCTAGAGTTGGCCTAATGGGGTACCCTTTCAATTGTACAGTTTTCCCCAATGTGTGTGTGTGTGTGTGTATATATATATATATATATATATATATATATATATATAATATAACAAAGTGGTCAATAAAGCATAATTTAAGTCATGGTTCTAGAACACCGGTGTATACATAAGCATATAATGACACCATGAGTGACTTGTTTTACATGTAAACCAGATTGTATTTTCACATTGTTGTGTAAAAGAAATAATCCTGTTTGTATATAATTATATATGAATAATCAAAATCATAATGTGTGCTCATGTTTTAAAGTGTATTTTCAGGCATAAACTCTTGGAATTTTGTTTCTCCTGCAAGCAGAATCTAATATTATAGTTGTTACTGTCTTATTTATGTCTGCATGTTATATATGAAATTTAAACTCTACATACTGTCATCTATGAATAGAATTTTGAGAAACTGAGAGGAAAAGAAAACTCCTTGGACTACTTAGGAACTATGCAGTGGTGCTATAAAGGTTACCCCACTTACACAGCACATTCCCATTTGATTTGCTCTGAATAATAGGGAAATGTTGCATAAGAATGTATTTCTGCAAATGTATCAAGGACATTTGATCTGGGAAGATGTGCAATGGAGATGTGAAAAGTAATCATGTTCAGGTGACATGTGAATCTGCATTGAATGAAATGTTTATTTTTTTTCATGAGGTGACAGGAACTGCTGGAGAGCATATTCAGAAGCATGAAGGCTCACAAAAACAGACCAGACAATAAGTTAAATGTGTAAAACAGGCTGTCACTGGCACTGTGTATGCGATCTGTGAAACTTGGGGAAAATGAGTAAATGACCCAAAAGACCGTTCTCAATCAAATCAATTACAGAATGTTTACTAGAGACCTGAGGTATGATACACATATACCATTTACTGTGTGACATTTACCAGTCATTATTTTGTGACACAAACACAAAACTGTGTTTCTCAGTGTTGTGTTAACATTTACTGCATTTACTATTCACTATTTTGTGACAACACACAATTGTTTATCTGAGATTAAATCAAGCATGCTCTTTGCTCCTCATCAGAGAATTGAGAGTAGATCAGCACAGAGGGAAGGGAGGGGTGCCGTATGTTTATTTATAGAGATTGAAAAGACTAATTGGTAAATGACTGCTCTGACTCAATTCAATATTGTATTAAGACAGTCTGGGTCTTCAGAGAGAAGTGTATCTTTAAACAAAGAAAGCAGCATACAGGGGTAACTAAAGCTGATGTAAAGCAGGTTAGATAAGGGTCCACAAACTGTTGTTCATCTGGCAAAACTATTGCTGCTATTATTAGTAGTTACTAGGTTTTCCTGGACTACATGGGCACCCAGACTGACCATTATGGTGCTCGTTGAGAAACAGATGACACATGAGTATTGTAGATTAGTATATACACATATTAGTCTATTTATATTTATATGTTATATTAAATCAGAGATGCATCTGTAGATCGACCAGTGATCGGAATCGGCTGGTTTGCAGTGGGATCGGCAGCGACCGGTGATCAGCCGATCAGTCGCATATAACCGATTCTGTTCCGGTCACATTTAGCCATACGTGCGCCGCATGACAGCAACAGTAGCACAAACACAGGCACATATGAAAACCACACTGCTTTCATTAACATTAATTCACAATTCAATTCTGCTTTAAACACAGTTCGAGCTTTAAACTGTGCGTTTGTTGGTGAGACAGATCGTGTTGACACATGCTGATGAAGAGGAAGTGTTCAATTTCAGTTGTGCTCAAATGCTATTACTTAGTACACTAAAGAGTATCTTCCTATTTAGCACAGTAATAGCGAGGGAGCAGTGATATAGTGTTATTTAGGTTACAGCCATGTCTTCAGTGTTCTAGTTCTTCACAGTAAGTGAGTGCTGCCTGCAGTATGCATGAAGAAAGTAATCTGCCAAGGAAGAACTCCCAAAACACTCAGAACAATAACAGGACATTTACAATGGCATCACCTCACTGAATATGTGGGATTTGACAAAATTAAAGCTACCTCTGCTGAGAGTGCAGATCCAGACACAAGCCACATATTTCTTTTGAATCAGAATCAGCCAAGAAAGTTGCAATTAGTGCATCTTTAGTATTCATATCTATAGCTATTGTTTTATATCTCATCAGTAGTAACACAACTGCACAAGTCTCACGAATAAGGGTGTATTTGTGTCATCAGTCCTTGATTCTAAAATATTTCACAGGACATAGCTCTATTAATATGCCTCTGAAATATTACACCTCTATCAGAGTGCAAATTAATCTGTCCATTTCTAAGTGCACTTAGAAAGTGTACTGTGTGTGTGTGTGTGTGTGTGTGTGTAAGAGAGTGTGAGACTGGATCTAATCAGTCTGTGCCCTGTTCTGTGTAAGTGAGCTGAATGCTACTGAATGATCAATGTAGGAGCTGTAGCACAGTGATTAACATGTAGACAGATAACTATCTGTGCTAAACAATGTATTTGGAAAGTCTTCAGACCCTTTCATTTTTTTCACATAATGTGCCATAATGTACCTTGTGCTAAAATAAAAAAAAATAATTTTCCCCACCCTGGAGCTGGTGCAGTAGGTAGAGTGATACCATCTAGATATAGTTAGGCTCACCTCTATGCACAGTATGGGCTCTGGAAGAGAGGCGCCAAGCAGGTGTGGGGATACTCACAAATCCCCGGCTGGCCTTTAGACAATTAGACTTTGTGCCGGTAAAGGAGAGGGTCACCTCAATGTGTCTTCAGATTTCAGAGGTAAAAAACAAAAACTGTTGTGTGTGCATATGCACCCAACTGCAGTTCCGAGTATTCGCACTCTTGGAATTAGTGGGTAGACTTCTGTGCTAGTCATAGTTTGTCCACACATCACTCAGGTCACTCATAAGTGTACCTAGGGCCAAAGGTCAATTACCGACTTTGCGGCAATTTCTTCCGACCTGAGGCCGTATGTTCTGGACACTTTGGTGAAAATAGGGGCTGAGCTGTCAATTGATCACCATCTGGTGGTCAGTTAGATCAGATGGCAGGGAAAACTGCCAGACAGACCTGGTAGGCCCAAATGTATACTGAGGGTTTGCTGGGAAAGGCTGGCAGAGAATTTGTCTGGATTGATTTCAACTCCCATCTGTGAGAGAACTTCTCACAAGTTTCTCAAGTTCTGGAGGAGGAAGAGGACATGAAGTCTGAATGGGCCCTTTTCAAGACATCAGTTGTGGAAGCAGCTGCTTATACAGTGGGGCAAAAAAGTATTTAGTCATCCACTGATTGTGGAAGTCCTCCTACTTAGAAAGATGAGAGAGGTCTGTAAGTTTCATCAGAGGTACACTTCTGGAGACTGGCTAGGCCACTCTATTACCTAGAAATGTTTTTTACAGAGCCACTCCTTCATTGCCCGAGCAGTGTGTTTGGGATCACTGTCATGCTGGAAGACCCAGCCACGTTCCATCTTCAATACTGTCACTGATGGAAGGAGGTTTTGGCTTAAAATCTCAAGATACATAGCCCCGTTCATTCTTCCCTTAAGACGGATCAGTTGTCCTGTCCCCTTTGCAGCAAAACAGCCCCAAAGCATGATGTTTCCACCCCCATGCTTTACAGTAGGTATGGTGCAACTCAGCATTCTTCTTCCTCCAAACATGAAGAGTTGAGTTTTTACCAAAAAGTTCTATTTTGGTTTCATCTGACCACATGATATTCTCCCAATCCTCTTCTGGATCATCCATATGCTCTCTGGCAAACTTCAGACGGGCCTGGACATGTACTGGCTTAAGCAGGGGAAACGCCAGGCACTGCAGGATCTGAGTCCCTTTCAGCGTAGTGTGTTACTGATGGTAGCCTTGTTACTTTGGTCCCAGCTCTCTGCAGGTCATTCATCAGGTCCCTCCGTGTAGTTTTGGGATTTTTGCTCTCCGTTCTCTTGATCACTTTGACCCCATGGGATGAGATCTTGCGTGGGGCCCCAGATCGAGGGAGATTATCAATGGTCTACTATGTCTTCCATTTTCTTACCATTGCTCCCACAGTTGATTTATTCACACCAACTTGCTTGCCTATTGTAGATTCACTCTTCCCAGCCTGGTGCAGATCTACAATTCACTTCCTGGTGTCCTTCGACAGCTCTTTGGTCTTGGCCATTGTTGAGTTTGGAGTTTGACTGTTTGAGGCTGTGGACATGTGTCTTTTGTACAGATAACGAGGTCAAACAGGTGCCATTTATACAGATAACGAGTGGAGGACAGAAGAGCTTCATAAAGAAGAAGTTACAGGTCTGCGAGAGCCAGAAATCTTGCTTGTTTGTGGGTGACCAAATACTTATTTTCCACCATGATTTTCAATTAAATTCTTTAAAAATCCTACAATGTGATTTCCTGGATTTGTTTCTCATTTTGTCTCTCATGGTTGAAGGGTACCTGTGATGAAAATTACAGACCTCTCTCATCTTTCTAAGTAGGAGAACTTGCACAATCAGTGGCTGACTAAATACTTTTTGCTCCACTGTATATACCTATAAAATATGTTAATATGTTATGGGCAGCAAAGTGGTTAGCACAGCTACAGAAATCCCTGTGTGGAGCTTTCATTCTCTCTCTGTACCCTGTGTGTTTTTCTGGATACTTCGGTTTCTTCCCACATTCTACAGTCATGCATCAGTGCCCAGCTACTGTATTCAGAGCCAATCAGGTTTCTACACAACAGGACATCTTGAAATTGCATCAGGAAAATAAAATTTAGTTAGAATTATATTATTATGGCGTTCTAAGAATTAAGAAGTGTTTCTGTTTATTCTTCACTCATGTCCACATTTCATAAGACAGATTGAACAATCTTCAATTTAGAGTAATCATTTTGTCAGTTTGTACATTCAGGTTTAAACTTAGATATGGTCTATGAAAAATAAATTACAATCCATAGAGATCTGTTATTAATTGCACAGTATGGCTGCCTGCACAACCATAATTAATCAGACGCCATAATGACGCAACTGCACGTCGCTGGTACTGAAAGATGTTGCCATGCAAATTACACACAGGTGATATTGTAGAAGCATTTGAGAGCCTATTCACATTTATTTCATGTGGTGTATCACTGTGTGATGCATATGTCAACCTGGCAGTCCAGCAGAACTAATGCCATTATAGAGCTTGGCAAGCTTTAATATGAGAAACTAATACCACTTTACTAATAAATTCAACATTCTCAGGGCAGAGGAAATTGTAATACATTTTTAATAAGTCCAGAAGTCTCAAACAAGATAATTTATTGTAATAGAAAAATTCTTGATAGCCTCAAGTCTAATAGCCTCATTTAATTCATCATACAAAAATTGCATTAGATATAGGGATGACTCGAAAAATTAACAAAATTGTGAGGGGATTTGTGGCATGAAGGCGATCTGGTGATGTGGACTTTATAGTAGGAACTCTCACAGTTCACTAAGTCCCTAATCAAGAGCTGCTGATGTATGAACTGGAGCTGTTATACGATTAATGATGCATGCTACTCCAGCTAAAGCTAGGTGCTGAAAAGGAAGAGAAAGAAAATGTGACAATGAGACACTATGTGAGGATTAAAAAGAAAAATTAAAGTAAGAAATTAAGAAAGAAAGGTAAGACAAGAAAAGAAAGATAGATGGAGTATGACAACAAAATAAACAATAAGAAAATGTCGGCTCTCAGCGAGAAGGTCCTGGGTTCGATCCCAGGTGTAGTAGTCTTGGTCCTTTCTGTATGGATTCTGCAAGTCCTCCCCGTGTCTGCGTGGGTTTACTCTGGGTACTCCGGTGTCCTCCCACAGTCCAAAGACATGTGTGTTAGGTTAATTGGTGTCTCTAAATTGCCCCTAGTGTGTGAGTGTGTATATGAGTGTATGTGCCCTATGATGGATTGGTGCCCTGCTTAGGGTTGTTCCTGCTTTCCACCCTGTGCCGCCGGCTAGCCACCGGCTCTCCTGGATCAAGTGGATAAGAAAGTGAATGAATGAATGAAAGAATGAAAATGAAAACATAAATTAAGAAATAAAAAACAGAAAAAAGCAGTCTTTACTAGAAACCCTTATTGTATGGAGTTGTAAGGAGTTGTTGGAATCGAATGAAATTTTGTATGTATGAATATAATGGTGATATATGTAATTGATTACAATATTAGAGTGAAAGGATAAGTTTAATGGGGAAAACTGTACAATTGAAAGGTTTAGCTGACACAAGATGAGATACGGTTGGGCATTGGAGGTAAACAGGTTCCATATGGTATCCTGTGGCTTGTTTGCCCACAGATGCTGCAGCTGGACCTGAAGATTCTCATCCATCACACCAGCAGTTGCGGTAGTATGTCACTCCACAGGAAAGGCATGATTAAAGCTCTCACTACGAGGTTTCCATACTCTCCATACATACAAACATGAACACCATCGGATCCCAAACATAACCTAAATTAACCTAAAGATTCCAGTCTGTAGCAGTCCAGGTTTCTTGTTCACGAAACCACTGCAAATGAAGGCAACGGTTGCTGACTGTCAATGGCAGAACATGTAATGTGCACAGTCACAGCAAATTTCCTTCTGCTAAGCACCTGCAAATGGTAAGGGCAGAGAGACAGGGACGTGTAGTGTGCCACCTGTGTCTGGATTATGGACAATAAAACTGTGGGAGCTGCTCATGCTTGTTGGTGAATCAAACAATTCTCTCTACTGGTAGTCTGTCTGGGCCACCAGAGCCTGTTTGCTGTTTGTCGTTCCCTCACCACTGCTCCCAACACCTCCTAACAGCTAGGTCAAAATGGCCAAAATGACAATCCTGCTTCTTTCAGTCAAACGATGTGCCCTCCTCAAAGCTTGTCAACAGGGCAAAATGTCTTCAAAAGTATTCGAATGCAGAGATGTCTAGCAGTCAATGATCTATCACCAAGAGGTAAACTAGCCAAAGGTAGCCTCTGAGAGCCTTTTTACAAGCCAGCAGGGGAAGTACAGACTCTTTTAATCCTCTGTAGCCTGTTCTTATGAAATGTGTGGCTCCAGATGACACCTTAACACCCTTGGAAGCTCTTATTACACATTGAATGGAGACACTCTCTTGCACACAATCGTGTTTCTCACATGAGGTCATCAACAGACACAGGGCCTGATGAGTTATGATTCATTAGCTGATATGAAAGGCTGAAAATAGCCATGTAATACAATACAAGATGCAGCTCCTGGCTAAAGAGACTTTTTGTGTGTGTAATGCTGCTCACATTCAGAGCTCTCAAAGCCTGGCTGGCTGATTTGTGAAAGAACAAGCAATCACTTATAAAAACTATTCATCTTTTTTGTGTTGAATTTAGGTACTGGACGACACAGAAGTACAAATGGTTAGTGCCGTTGCCTCACACTTCCAGAGACACTTCCCTGGTTCAATTCCTGGCCCAGACTCCAGCTGTTTTCTCCATGTGATATGAGTTTTATTTGGTTTTCTCCCACATTCAAAGATATGCATTTAGGTCAATTGGTCTCTCTAAAGTATCCCAGTGTGAGTAAGTGAGGTAGTGTGTGTGTGTGTGTGTGTGTATCTGTCCTGACATGGTTTGTCCCCCAATCTAGGGTTGGTTCCTCTCTTGCACTCTGTGGTACCAGTTAGATCCTGGCTCCTCTCAACACTGAACTGGATTAAGCGGTTATGAAAATGAGTGACTGAAAGAACTAATTTTGGTTAGAAAACTTTATGAAATCAGAAATATAGTTCTTGGGATATTTCACAACAGCAGCCTTCTTTATCAAATAACAATGTTTATCTCTATTCTCTTAAGAGCAAGGCCTTCACAAAGCAGATTATAAATGTTCAGCTAACATATACATATACAGCGGTGCTTGAAAGTTTGTGAACCCTTTAGAATTTTCTACATTTCTGCATAAATATGACCTTAAACATCAGATTTTCACACAAGTCCTAAAAGTAGATAAAGAGAACCCAGTTAAACAAATGAGACAAAAATATTATACTTGGTCATTTATTTATTGAGGAAAATGATTCAATGTTACATATTAGTGAGTGGCAAAAGTATGTGAATCTCTAGGATTAGCAGTTAATTTGAAGGTGAAATTAGAGTCAGGTGTTTTTAATCAATGGGATGACAATCAGGAATGAGTGACCACCCTGTTTTATTTAAAGAACAGGAATCTATCAAGTCTGCTGTTCACAACACGTTGAAAGTTAATGATGGCATGAACAAAGGAGATTTCTGAGGACCTCAGAGAAAGAGTTGTTGATGCTCATCAGGCTGGAAAAGGTCAAAACCATCTCTAAAGAATTTGGACTCCACCAATACACAGTCAGACAGATTGTGTACAAATGGAGGAAAATCAAGACCATTGTTACCCTCCCCAGGAGTCGTCGACCAACAAGATCACTCTAAGAGAAAGGCGAGTAATAGTTGGTGAGGTCACATAGGACCCTAGGGTAACATCTAAGCAACTTAAGGTCTCTTACACTGGCTAAAGTTAATGTTCATGAGTCCACCATCAGAAGAACACTGAACAACAATGGCATGCATGGCAGGTTTGCAAGGCGAAAGCCACTGCTCTCCAAAAAGAACACTGCTGCTCATCTGCAGTTTGCTAAAACTCACGCGGACAAGCCAGAAGGCTATTGGAAGCATGATTTGTGGAAGCGTTATCTTTGGAGACAGGAAAATGCTGCATTCCAGCATAAGAACATTATCCCATCTGTGAAACATGGTGGTGGTAGTATCATGGTTTGGGCCTGTATTGCTGCATCTGAGCCAGGACGGCTTGCCATAATTGATGGAACAATGAATACTGAATGATATCAGAGAATTCTAAAGGAAAATGTCAGGACATCTGTCGATGACCTGAATCTCAAGAGTCCATGCAGCAAGACAACGACCCTAATCACACAAGCCTTTCTACCAAAGAATGGTTAAAGAAGAATAAAGTTAATGTTTTGGAATGGCCAAGTCAGTCCTGAGCTTAATCCAATCGAAATGTTGTGGAAGGACCTGAAATGAGCAGTTAATGTGAGGAAACCAACCAACATCCCAGAGCTGAAGCTGTTCTGTAGGAACGAATGGGCTAAAATTCCTCCAAGCCGATGTGCAGGACTGATCAACAGTTACAGGAAATGTTTAGTTGCAGTTATTGCTGCAGAGGGGGGTCACACCAGATACTTAAAGCAAAGGTTCACATACTTTTTCCACTCACTAATATGTAATATTGGATCATTTTCCTCAGTAAATAAATGAGAAAGTATAATATTTTTGTCTCATTGGTTTAACCGGTTCTCTTTATCTACTTTTAGGACTTGTGTGAGAATCTGATGATGTTTTAGGTCGTATTTATGCAGCAGTATAGACAATTCTAAAGGGTTTACAAACTTTCAAATACCACTGTAGCCATGAAACAAATGTAGTCATCCACTTAACAGCTTCCACTTCCCCTCAATGATGAGTGCCCCATAATTGTCTATACCAACATCACTTCACCACTGAATATTTAACATAATTTCTTTAAGATATATCAAAAATAAAAGCAGCAATTTATTCATTTTCTCAGAAAAATGAAATAAATTTCTATGATTAAATAAAAATCTGATGCCAGGCCTAGCAGAAAAAAAACCTCTAATGGTCTGAGTACAAGGAATAACCAACTCAAAAAGATGCTCTACAGATTCAATATCAACATGATCCATAATATTTTACAATGGATAGCACATCTTTCTCATGTGTCTTTATATTCTTTTTATTAATCTTACAGTTATTTCTATCTTCATGTTTGTCTCACTGTGCCTTTTCATCTTCCGTGCTTAGTCTGTTTACTTCTTTCTTTCTTCATTATCTTCTATTACAACAAAGCCTCATGAGTGCAATAAAATGGCTATTGTGGGCTCAAAGCACCTTATGCTGCACTGCTACTAGCACCTTCACATTACCATATGTGAGAGACATCTAGATGAGATTAATTTATTGCTCAGACAAACAGGAGGTTTGCTCCTTTCACATACCAGCTCAAAACATCACCTCAGTGCAATACCAGGCCAACACACCATCTAGGTCAAGATGCCTCGTACATAAATAAAAAATTTTCTACATCCTTATACAAAATAGATGTATAATTTGCATTGACAAAAAGACAGTCAGCCTCAGATATAAACCAGACTTTGTTTTGAGGTTAAGCTTGTTTATTTGGTTTTATTTAACGACGCTATCAGCGTCAATGACCAATTTAGCGACAGACACACAAGGTTACATCGAGATCAGTCATGTACATACACTTAGGTTGGGCCAATTTAGTGTAATCAGTTTAACTTAATGCATGTCTTTGGATTGTGGGAGCACCCAGAGTAAACCCACGCTGACACATGGAGGACATGCAAACTCCGCACAGAAAAGACCCAAATCCCTCCACCTAGGATAAAACCAAGGACCTTGCTACCCACCGAGCCAAAGCACCGCCCGTTTAACATTTAAGAACATTTGCTATTGATATTTGGTATCTATTGGCTAAATTCAAGAGGGAAGACTGAGATGGTTTGGACATGTGCAGAGGAGGGATAGTGGATATATTGGTAGGAGGATGTTGGCGATGGAGCTGATAGGCAAGAGACGGAGAGGAAGACCAAAGAGGAGTTATTTGGTTGTGGTAAATGAAGATATGCAGGGAGTTGGGGTGAGAGTAGAGGACGTAGAGGACAGGGTGAGGTGGAAACGTTTAACTCGCTGTGGTGACCCCTGATAAAGGGAGAAACCGAAAGAAGAAGAAGATTTGGTATCTATTGGCTGTTAAGTAAGGGAGTTGATCTGATCACCATTAGAACAACTTGTAACATAGTTGACATACTGTTATACCTATAGCCAGGTTAAATACTTTTCTGTTCATTACTTTTCTGTGTCATTCAGATCGGTTTCACATGTTTGACCCACTAGAATTCAAACAAGTACAATTCAAACGTAGACTTAAAAATTCAATTGTGTAAAGTCTTTACCGCGCAACAACATGTGTATGCATTCCTCACACAACTTGTTTTTTTTCTACAAATTCAGGATTCATGGAGTTATTGAATTTCACATCATAATCTATGCCGCCAGGAAAATGATACACATTGCAGAAAGAGCATCATGCATGAAAATTGGTATTTTCTCTCAGGAAATACAATAATAATTCTGATGTGCTCAGGCAGTATAGCAAACGTTTGACATGTAAAACATGCAATATGCTTTTTTTTGTTAAAGATCAAATACAGAAATGTCTTGACTTCTCAAGTTTATGTAATCTGAATTTACCCCAATCCCTTACATTATGAAATCTAGTGTGGATTGTCAACTGGAAACACAAACCACTGCATTCTTTCAGAATAGTTCTTCCTAACATATGAAGACCACTGGCACAGATTTGTCCCGATATATTCAGTTAATTTCCTCAATAAATCAAGTTTGTGCTTGCATAAACATAAAGAAAATAAATAACCAGAAGACAGGGAGCTTTTAACCTTCTCTCTCTGTCACTCGGGGTGACACAAACAACTCTCCCTGTCACTTGTTGCCCTTCACACATCAACTCAAGTCACTGGTTGACCAGCACACTGACTACTAAGTGAAAACACCTAAGTCTCCATCCATATTCCTGCAAAATGTGAGTCAAGTCGCAAGTCTTTTTTTGATTTTGTCGAGTCGAATCTCAAGTAATCAAATCTGGACTCAAGTCCACACCGCTGATTATTATTATTGCTGTTATTATTATTATTATTATTATTATTATTATTATTATTATTATTATTATTATTGTTATTATTAATAATAATAACAATAATAATAATAATATTTTTTTCCCAGTAGTAATTTTGTGTATTTATTTACTTTATTATTTTTATTATTCATACTTTATTTAAGCCAGTGTAGATGTGCAATGAAAAGGATAAATTAAGCATTATTATTATGTGATTGTTTCTGAAAAACAATGAAGAATGAAGAAAATAAGAATGTCAGTGTATATATTATATAGGATATATATATATATATATATATATATATATATACTGCTCAAAAAATAAAGGGAGACCTTGGAGTTATATTGTGTTGTTTAAGTCTTCCCTTTATTTTTTTGAGCAGTATATATATATATATATATATATATATATATATATATATATATATGTATATGTATATATACATATATATATATATATATATATATATATATATATATACACACACACATATACATACATTACAGCTTAGTCCTGCAACCGAGACCCCAATTTGTGCTTGCAGTGGAGTTGCATTCCATCCAGGGCATGCTGTGTTCTCCAGGGATAGATGCTAAAGGCCCAATGACATGGCCATGATAATGCAGGTTTAACACAAAAAGTTTATTGTGAATTGATACATAATAATACATTACCGAAAATACACTACATTACAAAAAAGAAATTACCAAAATAATCTAAATTTGACCAGTTTTTTGGTCAAATTGATCAGTCAGTTTTTAATACCTCAGGAAAATGTAGAAATCCATGCACAACATTTTTTATATACTTACTTAATCACTTAATAAATACATTTCCCAATAGAGTAATATTTCTAAATGTATGATTTTTTGTAGAATGCCTTCAAATATGTGGTTATCAATACATATCAATATCATTACACCCAATTTGCTTTTGGAAAATATGGGGAAAAGTCGTTAGTATATCTCCTTGTTTTCTGCACCTTTTTGGATGATCTGTATCGTTTCTCTAAGTTTGGGCTCTAAGTCTGTAGACTTAACACTATGTTACTGCATCTTGTTAAACATCTCTCAGTAAGCTGTTAGTGTTCCTGCAGTGTGATGACTCACCAAAGCAGAGTGGTGTCTCTTAATTGCACTCTACTTTTTTGCTTAAACATAACCTCCAGAAAACTCATTAAGGTTCATTTAATTGCCTCAGCCTTGGATGTTTAATTTCAGTGTTGAAAAACAGAGCAGCAGTATTGATTCAGTCGTGACAGGGATTCAACCTCTCCCATCTTGCTAACAAGTATTTTATCCTAATACATTCTACATAATTATTCATCCACACAATCTGACTGTCACTTGTGAGGTCATCAGCGTGCACCTTGCAGATGAGCTTCTTATTAAAATGCTAAGTCCTGGTTGTCCAGTCTCCTCTGAATCGCTCTCATTATCATCTCATTTTAACGTTTGGAAGGATTTTCACATTCCATACCTGTATAGCTAAATGAGATGTCACAAGGGAAGCTGCTTTAAAAACAGAGAAAGGATATTAATGAATTCTGGAGCTTCGCTAGTGGCTAGACAAGGACATTGGGAGACAGTGAATTTGGATATGCACACACACACACACACACACACACACACACACACACACACACACAGATCACTTTATTAGGTACACCTCCTTGTTTCTATAATCATTGTCCATTTTATCAGTTCCACTTACCATATAGAAGCACCAATTGTACAAATTGTATATTGTAGTCCATCTGTTGCTCTACATGCTTCCTTACTCCCCTTTACTCTGTTCTCTGGTCAGGACCCCCACAGAATCACTACAGATCAGGTTTTGTATTTGGGTGGTGGATAACCCTCAGCACTGCACTGACACTGATGTGATTGTGGTGGCAGTGCTGCTGGAGTTTTTAAACACTCTCACAATGTGCACTCTATATACACACATCAACCATATATTGCATAAGTCAGAGACAGTAGCTCATCTGTTGCAGAGTTTGTGTTAGTCATCCTCTAATCCTTCATGACTCCATATAGGATACCGCCTTATATTATTCTGGTGGCTGAACATTTTTGGTTGATGGACTATTTTCAGTCCAGCAGTGACACTGAGGTGTTTAAAAAGTCCAGCAGTACTGCTGTGTCTGATCCAAACATACCAGCAACACATTACACTAACACAGCACCGTCACATTACTGTCACTGCAGTGATGAGAATGATCTACCACCTCCCCCTGATCTGTGCTGGTCCCTAACCATTAATGAACCAAGTAAAAGTGAATAATAATAAAGTATGCAGAGAAACAGATGGATTAACATTGGATACAAACATTTCTCTTTCCAAAAAAAAACATTTATTTTGCAAAAACACATTTAACTGCCTGACATCTGGAGAAGTAAGATCTTCTGGAATTCTGATTCGCCTCACAATACAGGTTTTCACTATGTGATGGACATTCCAGATGCCTCAGAGCCCAGAGAAGTCGAAGCCAATCTGGACATTATTAACACATTAATACAAGGCTATATTTATTTAGTAAAGTTTGAAATGGCATTTGCTAATGTAACTCCATATTTTAATGCTTCATAAAGGTTTGCCAATCTCTTGCCCATGTGGTTCTATCACAATTGATGAATGACAGGTTCTTGATGTAGTGCCAGCTGAGGGAGAATTTGCAGTAGTCGTTTTTAGTAATTACAGATGAATTCCTGAGGTAGCTTCTGACTGGATCGAACTGTTGCATTAAGAAGTAGTATCTTTAAGGGAAAACATGGTGCAGTCTTTACCCTCAAAACCAACTGATGCTGAACACATCTGTGCTGAATATTTTCTGTTACCTGTAGGCTTAAGTAAATCTACAAATGCTAATAAAGTCCAAAATTAACAGTGGCTGCATATATTTATCAGTAATGAGAATTTTTGTAAAATTTTTGGGAAAACTGGACTGCTACTTTGAGGTGACTAAAAAGAGTAAAGAATTTGGTTGTGGAGTTTACAGATGGCTGATTACTAGTCATTTACGCAGTTATGTCTGTAGTCTAACTGCTAGAAATTCTGACTATTTTGGACACATGATGTCAGTGTTTCAGAACATAATACGCAAAAGATTAATTATTGATGAGAACATGTTGAGGTGAATGGTTGTGGGAACCAAGCAAGCATTTTAATGAGTTTTATTTCTAACAAGTGCTTGTCTAATTACCAAATGTCCTGTCATTTTAAATGACATACACAATTTGCAAAGTGTCCAATTAGACCAAAAACACTTTTCAAAGTATTATTTAAATAATAATGGACCATATTTTACATGTGATGAAAAATCACATGATGATGCATAATATACGCAAGGAATATATTTGCTTTTAAACACATTGAAATACTATTAACGAATGCATACATTGGTGCTGAAGAGTTTGCGAAGCATTTAGGGCTATTATACACTGTATTTCTGCCTAAAATATAACGTGCTCAGTATTTAGGAAAATTATTCAATATTGGTTATTTGTGAGCGCTAAAAGTATGTGAACCTCTAGGATTAGCAGTTAATTTCAAGTCAGTGGGTGACAATCGGGTGTGATTGGGCACGCTGTTGTATTTAAAGAACAGGAATCTAGCTAAGTCTTGATTTTGCAACACATGTTTATTGAAGCGTAGGAGATTTCTGAGGACCTCAGAAAAAGAGTTGCTGATGCACATCTGGCTGGAATATGTTTACAAAACCATCTATGAAGAGTTTGAACTGTATCTACCCACAGTCAGTCCCTCTGTGTAAAAATGGAGGAAACTAACGACCATTGTTACCTCAGTAGGAGTGGCTGAACAACAAATATCACTCAAAGAGCAATAACTTCTAACCAGGGAAACTTCTAAATAACTAAAGGCTTCTCTCACATTGGTTAAAGTTTTGTTCAAGAGTCTACCTCAAGGAGAACACTGAACAAGGAACAAGAATAAAGCCACTGCTCTATAAAAAGAACAATGCTGCCCATTTGCAGTTTGCTAAAGATGATGGGAAAGAAAACGCTGCATTTCAGCATAACAACCTTAGCCCTTCTGTGAAACATGGTGATTGCTGTATCATGGTCCAGGACATTTTTGCTTCATCTGGGCCAGGACGTTCAGCATATTCAGCATAAGGAATCTCATCACATATGTTCATGAACTCAACAGAACATGGGTCACGCTGCAAGACAATGCCTATAAGCACAAGTTGTTCTACCAAAAAGAGGAATAAAGTTAATGTTTTGGAAAGGCCTAGTAAAAGTTATAACCTTAATCCAGTAGATACAGTATGTTGTAGAAGGGATTCATGTGTGGAAAGACCGACCCTCTCCCAAAGAAAGGAGTTTGCTGGGTGAACCCTTCTCCTTTAACCTCCACCTCCACAACCATGTGGCAACTGTCATTCCAAAACACATCACATAGCAGCCCAGGAGACTTAAGAGTAGCTTTTGTTTTCATGACAAAACCTCAACAAGCTCAAAACAATTTACACCTCATCCTGTTGGGAAAAGCCACCTACATAAAGACCTCACTTCCCCTCCATGATTCAAACTCAACACAAGGCTATCCTTCATGCCTGAAAGACTCCAGAACGCTGTTCCCCTGGACAAGCATTAATAGAGATATATATAGCCTTGCTGGTGGCCAATGGCTAGGATACCATTTTTAAATCTAAAGCACACATGATATTCCAAGAAACCTTATTATTCCTTAAAACTTTGAGCCTGAAAGAATATCTGCCTTTAGAAATCCTGTGCTGCTTACATACTGATGCATTATAACCAAAGCCGCCATCCAAGGTGCATTGTGAGTGAACCTGTCGCCTGTTTTTTTGGAAAGGTCCCTCCCTGAGTGCTGTATCAACTGATTGATATCTGTGTCATGCTACAAGCTTGCCCATCCACCATGCAGGTCACTCCATAAAACCGCATAAGCTCAATTTCCTGTACAGCATAACAAGGAAGGGAAATCACTTTCTGATGGTCTCTTTTGGGTGTCCTTTTCTGGTTCTCGGAAATATTATTAGTTTTCGTAACCATATTCTGTTGTAGTATATTTCACATGTTAACATGCATAAGTTCTTTGTTAAAATACCACAAAACTACCCTAGCTAAATCTTGCATGGTAACAACCTCATACTTATTATTAACAGTGTATCTGATAAACTGACATACTCAAACCCACAATGACCACTATTGATTTAATACAGCTTTTACAGGCTTGCCAGGAAAAAGCCTTTCCTATCATCTAACCACAAATGTAAGAGCCTGGAGTTTGCTAAATGCAACTGGGGTTTTGACAGGAAACATCTTCTATGGTCAGATGAAATACAAACTGTGCTTCTGCAAACAAGTACTCAAATGATTGGTGTTAAAAAAAGGATGACTACACCGAAAATAACCTGTTGCCCACTGTTTAGTGTAGGGTGTGTGATGTGGGAGCTGTTTTTCCTCCAAAGACACTGAGAACCTCATTGAGGCACCTAATATCACCTAATATCATAGATCAAAATCAGCCTGCCTATGTGAAGAAACTAAAAATGGTTCATCCGGCACAACAATGATCAAAAACATATCCATATCAATACTAAAATGGTTTTACTGAACACAAAATCCATGCCATCAGATATACAAGCCATAGAAAACCTGTGGGACAGCCTAAAGAGAACAATGCAAAACAAAGGACCTACGTCCCTGGATGATCTGGTTCTTAAATATAGCGCATTACAGGTGGTGATATCTAGGCACCTCACAAGTCAATTTGATTACAATTCAGAAGGCTGTGATGCGATTATAAACCGATTAAAGACAGATCTTGAATTATCTTTTTTCTATACAATATTTCTTTTTTTGTCACAGTGATTCCATGATTTTGGTTTTGGTTTCATTGTAGATTGTGAGGATCACTGTGGCAGTAATGCTGGCCTTACACCAAACAACCTTTAAAGAGTGATATCACATTAGTAGAGAAATTTCCAATGTTAGAATAAAATCACGAGAGTCTTACTAGAGTTGTGTCTTGCACACATCATCTTGATCATTTGATGTATGGTGATCAGGATAGCTGTCTCAAGTCAGTCTTTTCCTCATCTTGACATTCCCAATAAAATCAACTGTGTTTAATATTGTCAGAAGTCAGAAGTCTTGGCTCACAAAAAGAATGATGTTATCGCTGTCGACATAGGTGAGCTCTCTCCAGCACCAAATGGGAAATTACTTCTTCTGGATGGAACAAGTGAGTGATTTTTACAGGTCAGTAGCAGTAGACTTACCAATCTGACCAAATTAATGGAAACACTACATTTTATTGTGCTACACTTATTTCTAAATGCATTTGGGCTTCTGACTTGTCTTTAGATGCGAGAATGTGTCAGACTTTAGTCTTTTAAAAGTATTTTCAAACTCTTTTCAAAGTGTTCTAGCATGGTGCCCCCCTTTCATAGATTAGAATATTATTCAGCACCCCCCCAAACGTACACGTTTTTGCTTCCAAACTCCACTTTAATTTATTTTAAACATTGTTATCCACACAAAATGTCTTATTGAACAAAAAAAGAAAGTGGCAAATAACCTTTACAGTTGAGTTATTACAAGTGACATACATTATGTAACCACCTCTTCACGGAATACCTCGCCCACATTGGGGCCCACTGTTCTACCATATGGTTAGCATAAAATACGACATGATGCTGTGTCTCAGCTCCAAAGTGCACAACATAGTGCAAAGACCCTGGTTCTCATTGACTGAATACAGATGCAAATCCTTGGCAATAAAAGCTGCAACAGAGTTTGCAATTCACTTCGCCCTTTTCGAGTTTGGTGGAAGCTTTAACATTAACATTGCTTGACTCTGTTAGGTGCACATCACAGACTATGCAAGAGACATACTTCTGAATTCCATAATTTGCATTCCATCATCATTAAGTTATCAATTAACATTTAGAAAGTCGATTTTTGACATTTGACATTTGTTAGGATTTAGGATTTAGGAGTTAGGATTTTTGACATTTGTTAGGATTTAGGATGCTCCACGTCTGCATAGAGACAGTATAATTCATTACATACTACCCCCATACCAACACATGAGAATTTATCATAGGAAATAGCACACACAGACACACTTAGCAACAATAAAGAGCTGATTTATCACTGGTCAGCAGAGAATCCTCTTTGTCCACCAGCACTAAGCATGCATTCATGATCCATGTCTAATCCCTCTTTTAGCATTCAGAAGTGAGAGTACTGAGCAGGAGGTTAGAAACACACAAAGAGAGGATTTCTTTTCCCTCAGAAAACAGCATTTCCCAAGCTTCTGATTACAGTGGTGCTTGAAAATGTGTGATCCCTTTAGAATGTTCTGCATTTCTGCATAAATATGACCTAAAACATCATCACATTTTCACACAAGTCCTAAAAGTAGATAGAGAGAACCCAGTTAAACTAATGAGACAAAAACATTATACTTGGTCATTTATTTATTGAGGAAAATGATCCAATATTACATATTAGTGAGTGGCAAAAGTATGTGAACCTTTGCTTTCAGTATCCTGTGCATTAATAACTTCAACTAAACATTTCCTGTAAGTTAATCAGTGCTACACACCAGCTTGGAAGAATTTTAGCCCATTCCTCCGTACAGAACAGCTTCAGCTCTGAGATGTTGGTGGGTTTACTCTTAACATTAACTGCTCGCTTCAGGTCCTTCCACAACATTTCGATAGGATTAAGCTCAGGACTTTGACTTGGCCGTTCCAAAACAGTAAATTTATTCTTCTGTGACCATTCTTTGATAGAACAACTTGTGTGCTTAGGGTCGTTGTCTTGCTGCATGACCCACCTTCTCTTGATATTCAGTTCATGGAAAGATGTCCTGACATTTTCCTTTAGAATTCTGCAATATAATTCAGAATTCATTGTTTCATCAATGATGGCAAGCCATCCTGGCCCAGGTGCAGCAAAACAGGCCTATATTACCACCACCATTGTTGTTCAATGTTCTTCTGAATGTGTACTAATGAACATTAACATTAGCCAATGTGAGAAAGGCCTTCAGTTACTTAGAAGTTACCCTGGGGTCATTTGTGACCTCGCCAACTATTAGATGCCTTGCTCTTGGAGTGATCTTTGTTGGTCGACCACTCCTGGGGAGGGTAACAATGGTCTTGAATTTGCTCCATTTTTACACAATCTGTCAGACTGTAGATTGGTGGAGTCCAAACTCTTTAGAGATGGTTTTGAAATCTTTTCCAGCCAGATGAGCATCTACAACTCTTTTTCTGAGGTCCTCAGAAATCTCCTTTGTTCAGACTTTGATAGATCCCTGATCTTTAAATAAAGAAAAGTCTCCACTCACACCTAATTATCATCCCATTGATTGAAAACACCTGGCTTTAATTTCACCTTCAGGTTAACTGCTAATCCTAGAGGTTCATATACTTTTGCCACTCCCTAATATGTAATATTGGATTATTTTCCTCAGCATATAAATGACCAAGTAAAATAGTTTTTCATCCTTTGTTTAATTGGGTTCTCTTGATCTAATTTTAAGACTTGTGTGAAAATTTGATGATGTTTTAGGTCATATTTATGCATAACTATAGAAAATTCTAAAGGGTTCACAAACTTTCAAGGACCACTGTACAAATGATAAAGAAAGTTGAGCCATTGGTTTGCTCCACATTGAGCTGGATCACAAACGGATGACTCAATGTTGGACACCATTTTTTGCATAATGGGTCATGAAATTCTCAACTCTAAGAGAGAATGTAGGTGGAGTAGAAGGATGAGTAAGAAAGGAATTGATACACATGATATGATTTTGGAGTGAAAAAAAGCTGTTTTGGCTTTGGTGAAAGAAGAAGAGAAAGAGGCAAGCAGTGCTCAGTACTCAGCCAGCTTTGTTGACATATCTGTATACAATTTCACCAGCCCCAGATCGAGGGAGATTATCAATGGTCTTGTATGTCTTCAGTTTTCTTACAATCGCTCCCACAGTTGATTCATTCACACCAACTTGCTTGCCTATTGTAGATTCACTCTTCCCAGCCTGGTGCAGGTCTACAATTTTCTTCCTGGTGTCGTTCGACAGCTCTTTGGTCTTGGACATGGTTGAGTTTGGAGTCAGACTGTTTGAGGCTGTGGACAGGTGTCTTTTATACAGAAAACGAGGTCAAACAGGTGCCATTAATACAGGTAATGAGTGGAGGACAGAAGAGCTTCTTAAAGAAGAAGTTACAGGTCTGTGAGAGCCAGAAATCTTGCTTGTTTGTGGGTGACCAAATACTTGTTTTCCATCATGATGTATAATTAAATTCTTTAAAAACCCTACCATGTGATTTCCTGGATTTTTTTTTCTCATTTTGTCTCTCGTAGTTGAAGTGTACCTATGATGAAAATTACAGACCTCTCTCATCTTTCTAAGTAAACATTTACGTACATGTACAGTTTCTATTCAAATACACAAATTTGAGACATAGTCCAAGATTGACGGTTGTTTCTGACGCAAAATGCATGAATTAGTCTTTAGTCTTTGATGAATAACTGGCAAGGGCTGTTGTTACGTTGGAAAACCGTATGCAGATGAACCATATGCAGTATGCCACACAAGAGATCGGAGTCATAATGGTGTTCAAAAAGGTGCAGTTTATTCATATTGCTCGTGATCAAAACAGGTGCTAGTGTGAGTGTAGGCGGGCGGCGATCCGTAGAGATCTGAAGGGAACATGGAAGTTCTGAGTGATGTCCTTCAAATCATTGCTTTTGCTTGGTAGGTTCCCTGAAACGCACTGCGATCGCGGCGTGCTTGCGGCATGCAGCAGGCTTGGCGAAAAAAGGAAAAGCAGCAAAAAATGAGTACACGTCTGGGAAAAAATAGAAATGAATCACAAAGCACAAAAAATTTAGGATGTAGATTTAAGATTCATAATGTTTTAACACTAGGTTTACCATTGAAAGCACACTAATGAGCCAGCAACCAGCCACGCTAAAAGCCGCTCCTCAAGTACGAGCGTGCTGATTGCTGTAGATGCGCTGCAGGTGCATTGATGATGAGCCGCCACGATCGATTGGCTTACTCCGGGCTGAATAATTGGCGCTTAGCGTTAAGCCGCTGCCTCACCACGTGATGGTGCCTGAACTGAAAAAGAGTGAAACACAGCGCACATACACACAATCACACAAAACTAACAAAACAGGTGAACGAAGCCCTTCACAGGGCCGTCCCACTAACAGCTGTACATCATCAAGTTCTGACTCTTCAAAAGAGCCCATCAGAGTTCATGCCAACTAAAAGTTTGACGATGAGATTAACTCATCAACAGAGCAAGAACAATTAGCAGCGAGGCATCAGCAGTGTGAGCAGGGTCAAGATCTGTCAGAAAGGTGACCTGCAAGCTGAGGACAGACCATTAAAGGTGACCCTGTCAGTTTGATTAAAGTGACACCTACCGACTGGGTCGGCTGAAAACTTGGCAGTTTAATAGGGTATAATTTCATTGGTGGCAAGACATTTATCACATTTCAAGAATGGCAAGGGCGAGAGCCGAGGTTGACGGCTTGCAAGGTAAAGTGCATGGAGGAAAATCTGTTCTGCCATCATTTTGGTCCATTTTGGACTGTGGTAGCCTAGTGGGTAAGGTATTGGACTATGGACCAGAAGGTCCAGGGTTCAAATCCCACCTCTGCCAAGCTGCCACTGTTGGGTCCTTGAGCAAGGCCCTTAACCAATAATTGCTTGTATTGTAAGACTGTGTCAATTGTAAGTCGCTCTGGATAAGAGCGTCTGCTAAATTCTGTAAATGCAAATTTTGACATGACAGCATCACGCAGTTGCTGCAGATTTGTCAGCTGCTCATCCATGATTCAAATCTGCTATTCCACCACATCCCAAAGGTGCACTATTGGACTGAGATCTGGGGAACCATAGAGGCCATATGAGTACAGTGAACTCATTGCCATGTACAAGAACCAATGTGCGATTATTTGAGCTATGTGACATGGTGCATTATCCTGCTGAATGTATCCGTCTGAAGATGGGTCAACTGTGGTCATAAAGAAATGGACATGGTCAGCAACAATGCTCAGGCAGGCTGGGGAGTTTAAATGATGCACAACTGGAATTAAGGTGCCCAAAGTGTGCCAAAAAAATATCCACCCACACCATCATGTCACTGCACTGCTGAGAAGATTTAAGATAAGATAACCAGCTAATAAGATCAGATAAGATCTTGGTAACATAGTTTTAAGCACTGTTTATTTTCTAATGGATCATCATGGAATGAAACTACTGCTGTTTTATAAATTGCAAAAGCAGACTGCATGATCACGAGGTTTCATCAGCACTTTCGACTGCAGTTTTAAACCATTAGCATGTATTTGAATTCTGATGTAATTTCAGTGTTTATCACATCTCTGCTTACTACCTTACATTAACACGTTACATAATAAATATAATTTTATTTTCAAAAGCTATCACATAGAAACAACTTTTGTGTTACAGGCAGAATGTCTAATAAATATATGAGTCAGAACAGACTGGGCCGGCATGACTGTGCTTAAGTCACAGTACAATCAAGTCTATAGAGACATCACAATTTTAAAAGCTCTCACAAAAAACCCAACAGATATATTCCGCAAAACAGTGTTATGAGTATGCGCTGTAGTAGTATCCATCTGTGTGTGTCTTGGTGAATTTGTAAAGGTTAATTGCTGTTCATTTAAAATGTTGATACATTTTCAAAAAAAGTTCATAAAAAAATTCAACACTACTCCATTTACTGTTTGGTGCAATCGAATGACAATCTCTAAAATACCATTCACTTTCTTTTTATTCAGTAGTTATAAGGTAATGGTTGTGTCTTTTCTATAATGGTATTAAGTGTTAGAAGTAACACAAGACAGTAAAGAACATGCACAATAACAACGCACACGTAGGTAGACATGATATACACAACCTGCTTGCTAGAGAGGCGAAACCTTACTTAATCCATAGATAACAGGCCAATAGCAGTCAGAATCAGAAAATTATCTGTGCTACTACAGTATATTATGCTGATATCACTGAAAGGTTTTTAAACATACTGGAACCAGGTAGAGATTTAGAATATAATTGATATTTTGCTCCTGTTTATGGAATATCTAGCATCCAAACCACCTTCTGGAATGACCTACATTCGTATAATGGGGTTGAAATCTAATTTTTTTGGATTTACATGAGTAGGTTAATCTCTAGGAATCATGCCTTTGTGGATTTGAAAAATCTGTCTGTACAGTGTTATAAGGAAAATATGGATCATAATGCTATTTGTATCATCAATTATAGCTATTTAGCATGGATTTAATAAAAGTTTGTTTGTTTCTGGACAAATCTGGAGTATAACAAATAATTTGCAAACACATTTGGAAGTGCATTTCACAGTATTCTGGCTGATGCTTAATAAACGGATAAATCATACAATTTTAATAGGTAATGTTGACTAATAATGTAGTTACTGATAGACATTCGCTAAAGCGTGAAAACTATCTAGACATACGATACAATCTGTTCCCACAGCTGGCATTTTACAGTCCTCAACTGATGATGATGGAAATCTTGCTGAGATTTTGGGAAAGCCCTGTGGGTCAGCGATCATGAAGGCAAATCAAATCACAGTTCAGCTAGCAGCCTGACCCAAATATAAACTGCCAGCATTCTTTTTTGTGTGTCTGTGAGTGTGTTCATGTCTCTTTCTGTGTGAATGAGTAAGTCTTTGATCTGCCTGTACACTAGTTACTTTGCCAAAGCAGAAGATTATCTGTTGCTCAAAGTATTAGCAATATCATAATGCATGCATGCATACACAACTGCAGAAAATCATATTTTTCTTTGATATAACTATCTTTAATAAAGGAGGACATGCAGACTCCACATAGAAAAGACCTAGATCACTCCACTTGGGAGTGAACCAAGGACCTTCTCGCTGTGAGGTGCCAACAGTACAGCAAATTTCTTGTTATTTCTTGTGTTTATCCCAGAGAGTATCATTTATGTTGTGATAAGATAGTGTGGATACCAAAGCACCTACTTGGAAAATAAATATTTCATTGAAATGATGACCAACCATTAAAGAAATACCAAATATAGACTGCCAGCATTCTTTATTGTGTGTCTGTGTGTGTGTGTTCATGTCTCGTTCTGTGTGAATGAGTAAGTCATGAAATTTGATCTGCCTGTACACTAGTTGCTATATCAAAGAAGAAGATTATCTGTTGCTCATAGCATTAGCAATCATAATGAATGCATGCATACATAAGTGCAGAAAATCATAATTTTCTTTGGTATAGCAATCTTTTTATAAAAAGCCAAGTGCCTTTAATACCAAGGACCTTCTCGCTGTGAGGTGCCAAAAGTACTGAAAATCTTATATCTTGTTTTTACTCCGGCGAGCATCATTTTTGTTGTGGCAAGGTAGTGTGGATACCAAGGCGCCTACTCTGAAAATAAATCTTTCATTTAAATGAAGAGCAATCATTAAATAAAATAGCAAAAAATGTCAAGAACAGCATGAGCAAAAACCATTAAATGCTACAATTATACAGGCTCTTATGAAGATTCTACCAGGAAAAGAAAACCACATGCTGTTGCAAATGACAAGTCTATTAGAGTCATAAGCCTAAAATATTGACTGTTAACAACACCAGAGATTGCATCTGAAATAAATGATTCAGGGTGGTCCCTACTCTGAAGCATGGGGGAGGTGTTATAGTGGTATGAGTGTGTCTTGCCGATTATGCTGTCTGAGAGTTGAGTACTACCACACCATTTTGCAGTTGCATACCATCTTGTTTGACGAGTGCCCAACTGGACAGTCATTTGTTTTCCAAGAGGATAACATACCCATTCATACCTCCAGGTTGTATAAAAATATGTTGCAAACAAGGAAACAGAAGAAGTGCTGAAACAGGTGATGGTGGTCCCCACAGTCACACAATATCAACCCTATATGAACCCTATAGAGAGTTTGGGGTGAGTTGGACAAATGACTAAGGAAAACAATTTAAGCCCAGAACTATCTTCTTAATCTACACACATTAGCAACAAATTTCTCAAAGTAACCAAAATAGAAGGACTCTGTTTCAGAGTGAGCAAAAGTAAATGGTCCCTAAGCACTGTGGTAGCCTAGTGGTTAAGATGCTGGACTATGGACCAGAAGGTCCAGGGTTCAAATCCCACCTCTGCCCAAGCTGCCACTGTTGGGTCCTTGAGCAAGACCCTTTAACCCACAATTGCTTGGATTGTAAGATTGGAACCATTGTAAGTCGCTCTGGATAAGGACGTCTGCAAAGCTATAAATGTAAATGGTAAATGTAAGCTCATTTCTTTTCACTTGGTCTAACCAATACAGGCTTCCTGATTAAAATAAAACTAAATGCATTCTTGCTCACTAAATCACTTCAACATATATTGACTGATGAATGCACACACACACACCTCACAGGTGAACACAGAATCTGATTTTTCAGTGGGTTTCATGTGCTCATGCATAAATAAAGCTTTTTAATTAATTTTGATCACATGGCATTAGCTTTTCCTTAATTTATTCACATACTGATTAGTACGATATATTACTGTTTCATTTCACAACAATGTATATTTATAACATTATGTATATATTAACAATGTATATATTAACATTTGCTAAAAAAACTAATAAACCCCTAAACTACAATCACTGGTGTTGGTCGCATCAGTTATCTTTCCAGTAGCAGCTGTTTGGCGCAAGGACAAGCTACCAAGTTACATTGTATGTAAATCCTGATTTCTATTTTGCAAAGATGTTACTATGTAATCTGGTCCTTCTTTAAGATGGCATGCAACGATTCAAAATACAATCCATCCACATTCATGGAGGAGCAGCAGACACACACACGCACACATAACAACCCACAGGACATACATATGGTACCAAGCCTTTAATTAAATGCACCTTTCTCCAAATCAGAAAAAGTTGGGGGCAGTATGGAAAATGTATATATAAAAACAGTGTTTCTTATATTTACTTTGATTTTTAATTTCATTGCAGACAATATTTAACTGAGAGGTTTCATAATTTGGCTAATATGTTAATAAAATCCATTCCACCATTTCAGGCCTGCAACACATCCAAAAAAAAAGCATTTACACTTTGTTTATGTTGCAATTCCTTTTCACCACACTTAAGAGACGTTTTTGCACCCAGGATATCAAGCGATTTAGTGTTTCAGGTGTTATTTTCCAGTTTCTTCAGTACGGGGTCATCATTGTCACATTTTTTCATTTGGACAATTCTCCACACATTCTCTGTTGGGGACAGTCAGGAACTGAAGGCAGTACCAGTCTAGTACCTATTACCATCTTCTTCTGCAGCCATGCCTTTGTAATTTGTTCAGCATTGTGGTTTGCATTGTCTTGTTGAAAAAATGCATGGACTGTCCCTGGAAAAGAGTGGTGTCTTGAAGGCAGCTTTATGTTGCTCAAAACATCTCAATGTACTATTCTGCATTAATGTTGCCATCACAGAAGTGTTGTAGCTGACATTTGCCAAGGCCACTGACCCACCCCATACCATGAAAAGAGCCCTAGCTTTGGACTTCCACTGATCACATTCTGGATGCTCCTTTTCTTGGTCCAGAGCACACTATGTCCATTTTTTCCAAAAAAAGATCTGGAATACTAATTCATCTGACCACAATACATGTTTCCACTGTGTGGACTATTGGTCCACCCTAGATGCCTCCGAACCCAGAGAAGTCAACGCATCTTCTGGACCTGGTAAACATGAGACATCTTTTTGCACGCTAAAGTTTAAAAGTGTAATTTGTGAATGGAACTCTGTATTATAGTGATTGACAAGGTAATCTCTTGCCCATGTGGTTCAGTCAGCTATTGTTGAATGGCCGGGTTCTTGATTGCAGTGCCCTCTGAGGAATCAAAGACCATGAGCATTCAGATAAGCTTGCACCCTTGGCCTTACACACTGAACTTTACTCCGTTTACCTCGTGTTTTTTAATGATATCAGGCACTGTAGAGTGAGGAAATATGCAGTCCCTTCTTTCTTTGAGGTACACTGGTTTTTAAAGATTTCAATAATTTTCTCACACATTTGTGAGAAACTGGAGATCGTCTGGCCATCTTGCTCATCAAAGACTCAGCCTTTCCTGGATGCTGCTTTTTGTACAAAAATCATGATTACAAATACTCGTTGACATCACCTGTTTCAAATCACATTATTATTTAGTTTTTTTTATTCAGCACTATAGCTCTAAAACTGTCCCTGTCCCAACTTTTTCGGAATATGTTTGCAGGTCTTGAAAATGCAGGAATGGATGATTACTCACACATGTAATGAAGTTGACCACACAAAACATGAAATATCTCAGGTTCATACCATCTGCAATGAAAATAAAAGTCAAAGTTATAAATATATGAAACACACTGTGTTTTTATATGCATTTTCCATAACGTCCCAACTTCTTTTGATTTGGGGTTGTAATTTATTTCCTTACAACTTTGCTGTGTAAATGGATAGCAAGTTGAGTTAACTGGGACATATGTGAAATTCTTGTGGTTGGTGTTGTTTTCTGCTGTTTTCATCTCATCCCTTGATTCAAAGATGAGAGCAAAGACAGCTTATTTGATATCAGCAAAGGGTTAGGAAGACTATAAGTGTCACTGTGGATGAAAGTGAACATATTCAGAAGCATCCCAGTGAGGTGTTGTGAGTCTTGTTGGATGTACTGACAGGTGAAACCAATTCTGACACAAATGACAGGAAGCCTAGAGTGATGAAACAAAACTTTTGTTTTTTGTTGATGGTGTGAAGATGTTATTTGCAGACTCCATTAACACCAACATTTCAGCAGAAACAGATCCTGCAGTCTCTCTGCCATGCAAAAAAGACTATCATTTCACTTTCACTTTGAAATGTGACCTGGTTTAGGTTACCTGCAAAACGACAGCTATTGAAATCCAACGTGACACAAACATTGTCTTCACATTAGTTGGAAAAGTTTTATTTTGAAAAGAAATTCCGATAGCTGATAGGTTTTTAGACATTATCACAGATTTAAAAAAATGTTATCACAAAATGTTATCACCCTATTGCTTTTTCCCCTTTATACTTATACTTTATACTTATACTAAACCATATTTATTTGGTTTCCTCCGTAATCCTGCCATAGTGTGCTTTTGTGAATTTTATAGCTACACAGTTTAATGATTTGTGGAAAAAGGTATGATCAGATCAGTTCTATGGAGGACTAAGATATTGTTCTATTTCCTCACATTGTGTGGATCCAGCTTTCTGCCACACATTTATTTTCAATAACAGATGTGAACTTCCTAAATGCAATACTGTATTTCTGCAAGTAACGTTGAAAGTGAAAGAGAATAACAGAACAATTTTTGAAGAAGATACCTTTTAAATGTTGATACCCATTGCATTTAACTCCAAGAACCACTGTGATATCAAAGAGTTAATCTGGATGTGGTCACAGTGCTCTACTCATATGCAGGTAGGAGGCAGAACAGTTTGACCCATCATGATTGAATGCACTGAGAGACAGAAGGTCCCTGATAAGGGATTATAAAGGGATTGAAAAAAAAAAGAGTGCCTCTACACAAATGCCCAAGTGCCCGTTCATCATTTCGCATCATCAGAGGTGGACATGGACTTCAAGGCTTTCAGTTCATACAGAGTGGCACTTTCATTTTTATCTGCTTTCTTTCCCTGTATGAGGCTTCTGCTACATCCACATTCAAACAAAAAAAAAAAAAAATCACTCAGGCATCTGTTTTATATTTATTTTCTTTTTATACTTTACCTTTGGTGTCAAAAGCCAAAATCTACCCATGACACCAGACCTGAAAGCTGCACCAAAGGTTGTTTCAATGATAACAGTCGCTCTAACAACTAAATATTGAAGGCAACATTTATGTATCTTTTTGGAAGGATGGAAAATTATAAGTAAAGCATCAAAGTGTCGGCTTGCTGTTTCATACAGAAAGCTTTCTTGTGATTTTCTTGGAGGTGATACACCTGTTTAAGCTGAGTGTACTGAAGAGAAATACTAATATAAAATAATAAAAAGAGCAAAGAACAGCTCTGTACTTAATTGGATCCGTCTTTTTTATTGAAAGCTCTTGGATGGATTTGAACCTAGATCCTGTTTCATGGGCAGCAGTTTAATTACATAAGAACATCGATATATTAGGTACCAGAAAATGGCAGAATTACAGGATTACTGATTCAATCAGATCAAGCTCTCCAGCTCCACTGGTTCACTCAGTAGAGCAGACTTGGTGCATAAGAATAAGTTAATTAGTTTGCATTATTCCTATTGAGAGCTTTAGACTAATGGTTCTCAACCTGCAGCATGCAGGCTGTGTAAGCATTGTGGCACATGACACACTGAAGTGCAGCCGTTAGGAAATGTAGTTATATTACTACTGCTATTACTTCAAGTGTGCAGCCCTTGGAATGTGCATTAAGCAAATGTTATAATATGGTGGAATAATTATTTTTGCCTCTACATTTGTATGTATAGGTAAACTGTGCCACATACATACAGTCGTATAAAAAAGTTTGGGCACCCCTGATAATTTTCATGATTTTCCTTTATAAATCATTGGTTGTCCAGCTCAGCAATTTCAGGTAAATATATCATATAGCAGATGAACACCGTGATATTTGAGAAGTGAAATTAAGTTTATAGGTTTTACAGAAAGTGTGCAGTAATTATTCAAACAAAATTAGGCAGGTGCATAAATTTGGGCACCTGGCACCCTTGTCATTTGAATACCTTTAGCACAATTATTGGAACACAAAATTTGTTTTGTAAGCTCATTGACCCTTGATCTACATACCACAAGTGAATCCAACTATGAGAAAGGGTTAAGGTGGCCAATTGGAAGGTTTTCTCCTCTTTGCATCTTCTCTGAAGAGTGGAAACATTGGGAGCCTCAAAAACAAATCTCAAAATGGCCCCTGAAAACAAAGGTTGTTCAACATCATTCAAGGAAAGGGAAAAGCCTCTCTCAGAGATTTAAGCTGTCAGTTCCACTGTGAGGAACATAGTGGGAGGCAATGGAAGACCCAGGCACAGTTCTAGTTAAGGAAACTCCCGAAGTGGAAGACCAAGAAAATCTCAGATAGGCAGAGGCGAAGGATGGTGAGAAAACAGTCATAGTCAAGCCACAGACCACCTCCAAAGGACCTACAACCTCATCTTGCTGCAGATGTGTCACTGTTCATCGTTCAACTATACAGCGCACTTTGCACAAGGAAGAGGGCTGTATGGGAGAGTAATGCAGAAGAAGCCTTTTCTGCAGACACGCCACACAAACAGAGTCACTTGAGGTGTGTGCTACAGCACATTTGGACAATCCAGCTTCATTTTGGAATAAGTGCTGTGTACTGATGAAACTAAAATTGAGTTATTTGGACATAACAAGGAGCGGAAAAAAAAAGAACACAGCATCCCAAGACAAACACTTGCTTACCCACAGTAGTAAATTTTGGTGTGCCGGTTCCATCATGCTGTGGGACTGTGTGGCCAGTGCAGGGGTACTAGGACATCTTGTTAAAGTTGAGGGTCGCATGGATTCCAGTTAATATCTCCAGATTCTTGAGAACAATGTTCAAGAATCAGTGGACAAAGTTGCACCGAGGCCAACCCGACACCCCACACAAACCCTGCTCAAAATCTAATAAGGCATTCATGCAGAGGAAACCAGTACAACGGTTCTGGAATGGCCCCCATCTCAGTCCCCCAGACATGATTATTACTGAAAATGTGGGCTGTCCATGCTCGGAAACCATCAAACCTGACTGAACTGGAGAGATGTTTCTAAGAAGAATGGTCCAAAGCACTTCAAACCAGAATCCAGACGGGAAGCTGTAGGAAGCGTTTAGCGGCTGTTATTTCTACAAAAGGAGAATCTACTAAATATTGATGTCATTTTTCTGTTGGGGTGCCCAAATTTATGCACCTGCTTAATTTTGTTTGAATAATTACTGCACACTTTCTGTAAAACCTATAAACTTCATTTCACTTCTCAAACATCACTGTGTTCATCTGCTATATGATATATTTAACTCAAGTTGCTGATCTGAACAACCAATGATTTATAAACTAAAATCATGAAAATTATCAGGGGTGCCCAAACTTTTTCATATGACTGTATGCAGAAGCATCTTTAAGCCGAGATGAAACTTAACAAACATTTATGTGGTACGAGTCAACTACAGACCGTTAGTTGTAGAGATGATTACAGGTGTGTTATACAGTGGTGCTTGAAAGTTTGCAAACCCTGAATTTTCTAGATTTCTGCATGAAAAACATTATCATATGATCAGTCCTAAAAGTAGATAAAGAAAACACAATAAACAAATGAGACAAAAATATCACACTTGGTCAAGTATTCATTGAAGAATATAATTCAATATTACATATCTGTGAGTTGCAAAAGTATGAGAAACGTTGCTTTCATCATCAGGTGTCACCCGCTCACGCAACAATAACTGTAACTAAACGTTTCATGTAAACAGTAACTGTTTCCCTGAAACAGCACATTGGCTTGGATTACTTTTATCCCATTCCTCTGTATAAAACAGCTTCAACTCTTGGACATTGGCAGGTTTCCTCACATGAACTGCTTACTTCAAGTCCTTCCAAAACATTTCTATTTTATTAAGGTCAAGACTATGACTTGGTCATTCCAAACTTTATTCTCCATTCTTCGGACAAACTATATGATGGAATGAACTGTGGATGCATTAGCAGAAAGCCGCCTTTAGTGTTACCAGGCTAAAACTTCTTGTCAATCTTGTCAATTCCTGTTAAAACTTCTAGCTATACACCAACAATATTGGTACTGAGATTCATCCAATTAACAAACAGTGCTGGTAAAGGTGGTGGTGGTGTGCGTGCGTGTGTGTGTGTGTGTGTGTGTGTGTGTGTGTGTGTGTGTGTGTGTGTGTGTGTGTGTGTGTGTGTGTGAGAGAGAGAGAGAGAGAGAGAGAGAGAGAGACAGACAGACAGACAGACAGACAGACAGACAGACAGAAGCAAATCCTCCAGAGTGAAAACAAAATCATACAAGTATGAGAGTGACTGACCTGGTCCCTGTTGCTGCACCATGTCTGATAAATCTTGTAGGTGGATGAATAGAACCACGCCTCCAGCTCCAAACAGCAGTACAAACCAGAAGGAGCAGGAGAGCTTCGGCCGAGACCCCCGTGTCCTTCGCCGCAACCCATGACTCCCTCTCATTACTTCCAGCATTTTACAGTCTGCCCAAAGCATTTCTCTCTACACACTGAGACAGAGGCACAGAGACAGAGATTGGTTGAGTTCTTGAACACTTAAACAGTCTCAACTATATTCTTTAACAGAGAGATCACAAGAAGCGTCAGACTAAATAAATGTTCTTATTTAGTTTGAAAACACTGACATGGCATTCCAAAAACTTTAAACAACCAGGTGCTAGTATATTTAGTAGTCCCAGTCACAATTTATATGGCAGATGCACAAATAAATCAATATGTGGTCGGCTCCTTACAATCCATACCTTCCTAATTTGTTTGTCAACATAGTTTTTGTGTAATGTAGTTGTGAGCCAAAGAAACTGGTGGGACATGAGAGGACTTGCAGATAAATTTATTATAAGAATAAAAAATTACCAACCACCTGACTTTCAGGAAAGAATGCAATGTATTGTTATAAATACAGTGTATTCTCAGAATGCTATAGATACAGGTGAGTGCACCTGGTATTTATTCATGATTACACATATTGCATGACACTACATGTATTGCATCACAGAGCAATCTCTTCAGTCATGCAAAAGTGCCAAAACAATTTGATAAGTATTTTTAAGTTGCTAATGTGAAGTTCACAGATGTACTGCTGTGCCAAATATGTATTTTGAATTTAGTATTGTGTTCTGTTTGTACCCAAAGACAATTTTACCTCAACAATAATTACTCATTGCTCATTTATTTAATACCAGGTCACTTTGTGACACTGCCTAACCAAACAACATTAGAAAATCCATAACCCCTGTGTTTCACATCTGGAAAACAACCCACCAACACCACTGTATCTGACATGCTTAGTTCCTTCTGGAAAGAGAAAGGTGTAAGAATGAAGTAAAACATACTAGGCAAGATGTTTCTTTTTTATTTTTTTTTTTTCAGACAGAACAAGAGGATGAATCAGACGCTGACTGGGCAGTAGCTCTTCTCAGCATGGTAAATGGAGATCCAGTGAAATAGTTCATGGTCAAACGAGAAATGTACATAGACAACCAAGTTTACAGTTATACCATGAGATTTCACAGTACATTTTTACCATGAAATGTCCAAATGTCCACCATTTTTATTATGAAATTTCACAATACATTATTTTTCCTAGGAGGAGCTAAAGTTAAAAAAAAAAAAAAAAAAAAAACTTAAAAGCTAATGGCTTGGAGAAGGAAAATAAAGTATGCACCTTACTATATCAGTAGGAGAGATGCTCAAACTTCGAAAAAGTCAATTTCTTAACTTCTTAACTTTTTTTCTAATCAGACAAGGCCCCAACTACCTTGTCTGTCTCCACCTACTCCACCAGCTCCTACTTCCTTCTCATTGTACTGGTTGTCTTGGGCAGCAAAATCAATACACGCAATTGTCCAATTTAAAATAACTATACTAACTGCTAGCTGCCAACCTTTTAAGTGCTAACAATACCCAAATAAATTTGGGATTATCAGGGTAACATACTAAATATGTGGTAAACATGATGAAGTTAATCATGACTGCAATAAAGAATTTCTATTGGCCCTACCTTATTAACAATTGCTATACAGCATGCTAGTGGTGAGCCTCTTATCTGAGTCCTAAAATAAATTGGGGTTATGATATTTATTGATCAAATAAATTGCAGAAAACTCAGTGCTGAGAATATGAATTGAACTGAAATTCAGTTATTCATTCAGTCATTCGTTTTCTTATCTGCATAATCATAGACAGCCCTAGATATGGATCCAGTTCATCACATACACTCACACACACTAGGGCTACTTTAGCATAGTCAGTTAGCCTAAAGCATGTATTTTGCCTGTGGGATGAAACTATAGTACCTGGAGTAAACCCACATGAATACAGAGAGAACTCCGCACAGAAGGACCCAGACTGTTCCACCTGGGATCGAACCCAGGACCTTCTCAGTGTGAGGTGACAGTGCTACCCACTGAGCCACCATGTTGCCCAATACTGATTCACTTGTTCCTAAACTCTAGAAACTAGTTTCTTAACAGCTAGCTCTGCCTGCTAACTCAATTTCCCAGATGCCATGCTGCATACTGCACATAAACTACATCAGTAGTTATATAGCAAAAATTATAACATTACTTTGCTGGTGATTTTTGTAGTGTTTTCATGGACCTTTTTTTAACATTTTACTATAAATATTGTATTATTAGACATTGATTATTTTAATGGTTTAAAATTGCATGCACCTCAGTATATATTACTCTTACAAGAGCATATCTGTACCTGTAAATGCAATAGGGCTTAACTAAAAGGCTTTATATGGATGAGCATGACAACCAACTGGATTAAATTAATCCCTGCATGATACTTCACTGTCACCTGTTTTTGTAATTGCGTCCTTTAATTCTATTTTACGTAACATAACCCAGCAAGGGCAGAACAGCCATTGACAACAAATGTGACACCAAAAATGACACTATAAAAGTTTAGTTTAATACCAGAAAATTCACATTTCAGGAAACATACCTCAAACAAATTAAATTAAATTAAAATTGTTTTAATGAATTTATGATAAAATAATGCAATATTTGTTTCCATATCAAGTAGAGGAAATAATATGGAATCA
>JAJAGP010002464.1:0-21583 GCA_025084515.1 Ancistrus triradiatus | reverse complement strand
CCCTCCCCCCGGGGTCCTTTCCTGTCTGGGGTCTTTCTCTCCGAGCGGAACCTGGGGGGAGCCTGATAAACCAACTGTTTGCTGTGTCCGTGGCCTTCATCCAAAAAACGGCCTCTCGGGATCTGGTGGCCTCCTGCTGGGTCTTTCTGGGACCTTCGGTCTCTGACAAGGCCTCCTGGAGACAAATGGCCTCTGGCAAGGCCTTTCTGAAACTCTCCACCTCCTGCAGTGCCTCACGTGAACAAACGGCCTCCTGCAGGGCCTTACGGGAACAAACAACCCCCTGCCGGGCCTCACGGGAACAAACGGTCTCTTGCACAGGTACCGGAACAAGGACAGTCGCCCTCGGCACAGCGACTGGACGGGTTTCCCTCGGCTCTTGTAGTGGAACGGTCCTCCTCGGTGCTGGAACCAGAACGGACCTTGGTGCTGGCACTGGAACAGGAGCAGACACCCCCGGCACAAGAGTAGACACTCTCGGTGCGGGAACAGGAACACTCACCCTCGGCACAGCTACTGGATCAGTCGCCCTCGGTGCAGGCACAGGTCCTGCAACAGACTTTCTTGGGGCTGGAACAGGAACAGACCTCCTCGGCGCTGGAACTGTAACGGACCTCCTCGGTGCGGGAACTGGAATGGACCTCCTCGGCGTGGGAACTGGAATATACCTCCTCGGTGCGGGACCTGGACGGTCCTGGGTGCTGGCACTGGAACAGCCCTCCTCGGCGCGGAAACTGGAACAGCTCTCTTCAGCGCGGCAACTGGAACAGCCCCCCTCGGCGTGAATGTCCGCAGTGCGGGAGTCGGCACGAATGTCCGTGGTGCAAATGTCCGTGGCGCGGGCGTCGGCACGAATGTCCGTGGCGCAAATGTCCGTGGTGCAGGTGTCGGCACGAATGTCCATGGCGTGGGAGTAACGTGAGCAGACACCAAACGACCAGACGCACTCGGCTCAAATACGGTGCTAACATGCTCAGACATAAAACTATGCAACAATATTGGCTCTAGTACGGAGCTAACGTGTTCAGAAACACAACCTTCAATCGCCATTGGTTCTAATACTGAGTTACGGGATGCTACCGGCTCACCGATCGAGCTAACATGCACAGAAACAAAGCTAACAAGCTTCAACACAGGGTTAGTGGACACTAGCGACTTGAGTTACAAGGCCATAACTGCTCCTCTACAGAGCTACGGGGTGCAAACTGCTCAGAAACGCGGCTAGTGTGCTCAATAACATGGTTAACCTCTTCAAAATCAGCTGTATCGGGTGCTAGCGGCTCAAACAGCTCGGATAATGAGGTACAGGGCAGTAATGGCTCAGTTACAGTGCTAACCTGCTCAAAGACTGAGCAACGGGGCACCAATCGCTCATCTATGGAGCTTACAGGTGCGGTGTACTCAGGTATGATGCTAACATGCTCCACAACTGGGCTAACTGGCATAAATTTTGGGTGACCAGGCACTAGCGACTCAGGTACTGAGCTACAAGGCACTAATTGCTCATCTACAAAGCTTACGTGCGCGGCATGCTCAGATATCACACTAGCAAACTCAGAAACAGGGCTAACGAGCCTCAAAACCTGGCTACCGTACTCTAGCCTGTACCTGGCCAATACCTTCCTGCAATTAATGAATGAGGAATCCTGCAACTGGCACATAAGCGGCCTAACGGGCACCATACTGAAACCGGTTAGAGCTACCTCCAAATTCCCAGGCTTGATCAGCGATGCAAGGCCAAACTCCTACCAAAGTTTTTCAAAAAATTGGAGGCACGTACCAAATTCCAGCTGGGAGCGATTCTTCAGCGCCCATAACAAAGCTGGTCCCAACAAACGCCAGTAAACAAAAAACACCCTCTCGTACTCAGAAAAAACAGTCTTGACCGCAGGTACCAGGAGCACTGAGACAAGAAGTCCCCATATTTATGTGGATCACCGTCATACTCGTCAGGTATAGGAACTGACCGAACCGGGGTAGCATGGTTACCTGCCGTCTCCATTGTTTTGGCGGGTCGTTCTGTCACGACGGGGCTCAGCAGGTAAATAGGAGACGGGAGCAGGTTCTATGGAAATTACCATAATGTTTACTTTATTATAGGACAGGGACCGGCCTTACAACAAAACTCGGTACCCGAATCACAAGTTGATGGACCTACGCCATTAACAATCATATGCGGGCTCTCCCGCGTCTACACATATAAGCGGGCTCTACCTCGTTTAACAAAACTTGAGCAGGCTCTACCGCATTTGCACACATTAGCGGGCTTTACCGTCCTAACAACACATAAGCGGGATCAACCGCATTTGCACACTTAAGCGGGTTCAACCACATTTACACACATTAGCGGGCTTTACCGTTCTAACAACACATAAACGGGCTTACCACATTAACCAAAACAGAAGCGGGCTTACCGTTCTCACAACACATGAACGGGCTTAACGCATTAACCAAAACATCCTACCGTGACCGTGTCTTGCACATACAAGCAGGGAACGTACTCCCCAAACGTAACGACCCTCATCCTGGGAGAGCTAGGGCCCTGCCTAAATACACATTAGAACACCTGAAAGTAATACTAATCAGGGCCCTAGCTTCTCCTTCAGGCGCTCCACTTAAAGTCCAAGTCCCAGGCGATCCGTGACATTGTGTTAACCATATCCTGAAAGTGTTGTCGTCTCTGGGCTTAGAGGCATCTGTTGAGTCTAGACCAATCAATATACACTTGCACCACTACTTCTGGATCGGTAACTGTACACTTCTGTACACATCTGGATCAATCACCGCATACTTGCGTCACTCAGGGTTCCTATAAACTGAGAAAAGTACCTACTCTGAAGTAGTGGCTTGTTCAATTGCCATATGATGGCCAAAAATGTTCTTTGCGGAGACCATTTGTTTTCTCCTTGCAACCCTGCCATGCACACCATTATTTTAAGTGTTCTGTTAATGGTAAACTCATTAACATCAAGATTGTCCAATGTCTGAGAGGTCATTATTTGCTCAGAAGTTACCCTGGGTTCCCTTTGTGATGTCACGGACTCCTGTGCGCCTTGCTCTTGGAGTGATCTTTGTTGGTTGACTACTCCTGGTGAGGGTAACAATGGTCTTAAATTTTGCCCATTTGTACTCTGACTGTGAATTAGTGGAGTCAAAACATATCCAAAACATATGTCCAGATCAACACAAACATGGTTTACTGAATGCAAAATTAAGTTTCTGTCATGGCCATCTCTGTCCCCAGATCTGAACCCCTTAGAAAACCTGAGGGGTAAAAGACAGCTCTGTATTCTTCAAAATTATAAGATGTTATAGGAGAAGACTAACTATTGTTTTACTGACAAATGTTGCACAAAGTATCACATGAAGAAGTGTCAATATTTGTGGCACATTTTTTTTTGCTAATCCACCAAAAGGAGAATTTGTTATAATAGTATTTACTCATCCATACCAAGGCTGCCATTGTGGAGCGGACTGTAGTTTCAAGTACACCCTCACTCACACAGAAACTCTGTGTGTTTACTTTCTCTCTCTCTCTCTCTCTCTCTCTCTCTCTCTCTCTCTCTCTCTCTATCTATCTATCTATCTATCTATCTCTCTCTCTCTCTCAATCCCATGCACCCTGGCAGTTCTGTCCTGGGTTTGCAGAAGCGAGTCGTCCGGGACAGCCATCTGGAGAGCGGCAGCATGTTTCTGCCTGCTGGTTCGTGCCAGTACTGACAGTCCTCAGAAACACACACATTCCACTGAGGATCCATGAACAAAACAGATCACAAGCACACAAAACAGCGTTTCAATACATGTATACAAATTCACATTTTGGCAAAGAAAAAAAAAAAAAAACACAGACACACCTTCATTCACAAAAATAAATATATATGGACAAAACTGAACACAGAGTATATTCACATACACAAATTTGCTCAGACTACACACAACCTGGAATGCTTTCAGAGAAGGTATGCGTCAGAGCTTGGTGGTGTACCAGGCACCATGCTAATATGAACTAACACATTTGTACCATTGCTGCTGAACAGCAGGGCACTATGTTGATGCCAAACTTTCAGCACATAAACACAATCCCCTATGACATTCTGAACAATGCTAACAATGTCACCATGCTAGATTTTTTTTAGTAAGCGTTCACTACTGTATGAAGGAAAACATTTAGTGTCTATAGAAAATCATCATACCACGTTACATTCCTTAGCTTTTGTTGCATGTTATCCTAAAAATGAAATCAGTTAAATCTAACTTGGGCGGCACAGTGGAACAGTGAGTAGTGCTGTTGATACATATTGAATTCCAAGCACCAGACAATGAAGTTGATCACCCACATTGTATGCTGTGACTGGGTGTCATGTTGGCTGACTATAAGAGTGAACCTGCATATGATTGATGAACTAATATTCAAATCTGACTCTAAAATGCTTGTCCTGCTTCATACAGTGGTACTTGTAAGTTGGCAAACCTTTTTGAATTTTCTACATTCCATGCGTATGACCTAAAATATCATGTTTGCCACAAAGTCCTTAAAGTAGATCAAGAAAACCCAATTAACTAACAAGAAAACAGTATAATACATTTTTGTATATTTATAGAGAAAAATGATCCAATAAATGCTGTGACATCCTTGTGCAGCAGTAACTGCAACAAAATACTTCCAGTAACTGTTAACGAGTCCTTCACATCGGCTCCGTACAGAATAGTTTCAACTCCAGGATGTTGGTGGGTTCCCTCACATGAACTGCTACTATGACAGTTTTGTTGGATTAAGATAATGACTTTGACTTGGCCATTTCAAAACATTTGCTTTATTCTTCTTTTTAAAAATGGTAGAACAACTTGTATGCTTATGACTGCTGTGTTGCTCCAAGACCCACATTCTCTTGCAACTCAGTTCATAGAGAGATATCCTGACATTGTTCCATCAATGATGACTAGCCCGGTCCAGATGCAGCAAAACAGGTAAAAACCATGATACTACCACCACCATGTTTTACTGCTGGATAAGGTTCTTATGCCTCAAGGAAGTGTTTTCCTTTCTCCAGACATAATGCTTCTCGTGTAAACCAAGTTCTATTTTGCTGTCATCCACCCAAAAAATGTTTCTCCAGTAGCCCTCTGGCTTGCCCAGATGTCATGTGATGGGCAGTAATGTTCTTTGTACAAAGCAGTGGCTTACTCCTTACAACCCTGCCATGCACACCATTGTTGTTCAGTGTTCTCAGTGTCCACACCATTGTTGTTCTCTTGTTCTCAAGAACATGAACATTACTCAATGTGAGAGAAGATTTCATTGCATGGAAGATACCCTGGGTTCATTTGTGACCTTGCTCCATGCTCTTGGACTGATGTTTGTTGGTAAACCACCCCTGAGGAGGAAAACAATAGTCTTGACTTTGACTTGACAATTTGTATACGATCTGTCTAGCTGTGGATTGGCACTTTACAAATCTTTAAATATGTTTTTTAACCTTTTCTAGCCTGATGAGAATCAACAACCCATTTTCTAAGTTCTTCTGTTCATAAAAAGTGTGCCCTCTCACATTGTCACCTAATCATAGAGGTTCACATGCTTTTGCCATTCACAGATATGTAACACTGGATCATTTTCCTCAATAAATAAATGCCCAATTTTTGTCTCATTTGTATAATTGTGTTCTGTTTATCTACTCTCAGGCCATGGTCCCAGCGAGCTGCACAGTTCAACGGTCTCATATTTGAGGGTCTAATTAATGTATGAGTTAAGTAATGTTAAATAATGTATGTGATGTGGTGTGTGCGTTATGTAATACAGTGTAAGCTCATAGACGGTACCACATTAAAATGTGTAATTAGGTGTGAATAGTATCCTCATGGACACTGCCTAATATGAGGTGAGTTGGGTGGGCTGGGCTGACGTCTAATGGCTCGAGCCTAGCATTGACAGCGTTAAGTAGTGGCGACCGGAGCCAGAGAGCAGGGGACTAATAACCCAATATCGATCTCTTTTTTTTGACAACTGAATAACTCTAATAACAATAAAGGAAGCCGCCAAATTGCTGAACCTTTAAAATGAACATTTATTTAATCTACTAAAGGAAATGGTCTCTGTTTGTACTCTGTCTTTTTTATTAAACTAACTAAACTTAACTCCAACATTTATTACCAGATAACAGCATCACATTCTTTCTGGGAAGAAATTTTAGAGTAGTCCACATCGTAGCAGCATCTTTTTTTTTTAAATCTCAGTAAAAGCAGCAAATTGTAATGCTGTAAACAAAGTTTTCATCTTGCATTTTCCCCACGATTTTTGAATAGTGGATATGTGTGTATATATATATATATATATATATATATATATATATATATATATATATATATATATATATATATATATGTACACACATACATATACATATATATAAAAAATGGCATTAATTGTCTATCAGTCTATCACCTTTTATGAGGGCTGGTAAGGTGTCGTTGCTGTATTGTGCTGTCTGGGTATGTTAACAAAGAGTGCTATCAGCAAATGTGCTGCTCTGATGCCTCTTCTTACGCAACAACACTACAAGCACAAGGTGCCCAATCTTTTTTAAAGCAAGATGTCCCACCTTAGTGAGAAAGCTGACATGTGACAGCAGCAGCTAGATTTTCATATTGTGGGAAGTAATAACTAGATGAAAGGCTCAGACAGGCCACAAGATGTTTATCACTTATAGTAGACTCCACCATTTTCATGTATGAGATTGCAGCACACATAGGTTGATTCAAAGAAGGCAGACCAATAATAGGCACATCATCAGTTTTAAGTTGGTCATTCAGTAGTCATTAAGTTTGGACACTTCTCCAGTAGCAGTCCCAAAACTCCATCATCAGTTCAGTTGTTGTCCCGATTTTCAATGGAATGTCACTTTGCAGTATGAGTGTTGCATTCTTCAAAGCTGTTGTGTCAAGGTGAAAGAGAACTTCCACTTTTCAAGCTATGTCATTCACATCTAATTCTGCACGTGTAAACGGCAACAGGTTCCAGTAATGCAAAGTCAGTGAAATGTAAATTGACATTTACTGAGAGGTTCAGAACTTGTTCAATGTAACGTGCACAGTCAAGCTGTACTTTGCTTTTTCTCTGACGCTCCAGTCTGGTGTTCATAGAATTAAAGTAGGGCCAGTCAAAATGTTGTATTGCTTTGAAAGCATTACTACTGATGATCATGTTGTGGACATGTTTGTTTCATACATGCAACTCAAAAGAAGGAATGTCAAATCGAGAAATCACTGGTCATCCTTGAGAAACTCTTTTATTTCAGGCAACAGCTCTGCAAATCTTGCCAAAATATACCTCTGCAAAGCCCCTACACGCCTGTATGCAACAGCAAATCAGTGTGCTCTATGTCCCTTCCTCCAGTTATGAACAAAACAGCCTGTGCTGTAAGCTTCACACTCAATTGAGCACAAAATCCAATGCAATCCATTACATCTTTCATGTTAAGAATCTTTCCAAACAAATCTTGCTGAAAACTGCACAGAGATAATGAATGAAATCCAGAAAACCTTTGCTTTGTTTGCACAATTCAGTTTAACCGTTTGTGTGGCCAACCATAGCATATGGGGCCGGGGCTTAACCGGAAGCACAGGACACAAAGCGGGAATCAACCCTGGACAGGGTGAAAATGCAAACTCCGGACATGCAGCAGCCGATCTGAGACTCAAACATGGGTCTATGGAGCTGTGATTGACAGTGGCAACCACTGTGCTACTGTACCACCTCCCTGTAAAATCATCAAACTTTCAATAGTAAGAATACAGTGACCTACAAAAATTATAAAGCAAAAAATTGCTGTAAGCATTGTAATATACTAGTCTTGTGTCATCCATCAGACATAATGTATTCTCTATTCTTACAAAAATTTACATTATTTCTGGTATGCACAAGACAGAGGTGAAGCCATCAACAAGAATTACAGCCTGTAAGGCAGTGCAGGTTGGACAGCAACCTGATTGGACATTGATTAAGTTGAGCAGCATCATCTGTTATGTCATGTCCTCTAAAGTCCAGCACAACTTGAATTCTCAGCAAATATTCCATACACCTTTCCCAAGTATAGTCATTGTGTATTGCCTGGAATGACACGTCTTAAACTACTTACAGTTCTTTCAATGTGATCATATCAATAATGCAATATATAAATTGCAATACACAATACAATATATAAACTGCAATATACAGTGTGCTATTTAATTCTATACTTCATAAATACACTTATTGAATTTACCACAGGTAGATTTACCAATAAATTTACCAATCAGGGTGTAGAAACATCTCAAAGATGATCAAGACAAATGGGAGTTAAATTAGTTGTTATTTGAAAAATAAAATGTGTTAGTAGAAACCAATATGTGTAACTGAAATTCTATTTTTTTACGAGTACTCCGTTCTTGGAATTTTGGAACCAGTTCCCGAATCGGAACCAGGTTTCGATACTCAACTCTACTTATAATTGAGCTAATGTGTGATCAGGGAGCAGGGTTCTTATCTCACCCTCAAAGCTTTTGTTATGCAATAATGTCTACAATAGCCCACATATATCAGAATCACAGAATACAGTTGATGATGAAACAGTTTTCACTACAGACCCTTTACTATGACACTTAAGGTGTAGCTCAGAGGGGGCTCCCATTTCTCTTGATCATCTTTGAGATGTTCTACCCCTTAATAGAAGTTTACATAAGGTAAATATAGTTGATTGGGTATAATTTGGAAAGACACACACCTGTCCAACTACAAATGACAAAATTAGCATGCACAAAAGAGCACAGCAATGTTTTCCTATTTTTTCACAGCTGCATTTTCTGTGTAACATGTTCAAAAGTAATCCACAAATACTACAAGCACAAACCCTCAACAAAGTAAGTTAACTCAATTCTTATTTATACAGTACGCCAGGGAAGCCAAAACACCAGTCTTTTATTTGGAGATGAAGTCCATCCTCTGCTCTCAGCATATACTGTATGTAATCCAAACTGCAAAGAGCTTCTATGCCGAAGAAATGGTTGTGTTCAAAATGGGTCGCTAGCCACTTCATTAGTGTCCCTACAGCCTCATCAGTAATGTAGTATTTAGGGAGTCAATCTAGTTGACTAAAGTAGCACTAAAAACACAGCAGATCAACATGTCAGCAAACAAATCTTTAAACATGTCTCTTAAACAAACCCACAAAAGACAGAGGCTTTACACACCTGAACTGAATTATGAATTAGTAAAAACACTATGCTGTTCAGGTGTGTTTGACCGTCACAGAATCTGTTATATGAGACTGAATGTTCAATCACCAGTTGAAACCGATCATGTTAAACACTGGACAAATCCACTATGTATGTATATAAATACACAGTGGTGCTTGAAAGTTTGTGAACCCTTTAAAATTTTCTATATTTCAAATATTTAACTGTTTATCAGTCCTGCTTACCAACTTGGAGAAATGTTAGCCCATTCCTCCGTACAGAACAGCTTCAGCTCTGGAATGTTGGTGAGTTTCCTCACATTAACTGCTCGCTTCAGGTCCTTCCACAACATTTCGATTGGATTAAGGTCAGCACTTTGACTTGGCCATTCCAAACATTAACTTTATTCTTCTTTTCTTTGGTGGAGAACGACTTGTGTGCTCAGAGTCGTTGTCTTGCTGCATGACCCACCTTCTCTTGAGATTCAGTTCATGGACAGATGTCCTGACATTTTCATTTAGAATCCTCCGATATAATTCAGAATGCATTGTTCCATCAATAAAGGCAAACCGTCCTGGCCCAGATGAAGCAAAACAGCCCAAACCATGATACTACCATCACCATGTTTCACAGATGGGATAAGGTTCTTATGCTGGAATGCAGTGTTTTCCTTTCTCCAAACATAACGCTTTTCTTTTAAAAGTTCTATTTTCATCTCATCCATCCACAAAACATTCCTCCAATAGCTTTCTGGCTTGTCCACGTGATCTTTAGCAAACTGCAGACGAGCAGCAATGTTCTTTTTGGAGAGCAGTGGCTTTCTCCTTGCAACCCTGCCATGCACACCATTGTTGTTCAGTGTTCTTCTGATGGTGGACTCATGAACATTAACATTAGCCAATGTGAGAGACGCCTTCAGTTGCTTAGAAGTTACCCTGGGGTCCTTTGTCACCTCACCAGCTATTATATGTCTTGCTCTTGGAGTGATATTTGTTGGTTCGACCACTCCTGGGGAGGGTAACAATGGTCTTGAATTTTCTCAATTTGTACACAATCTGTCTGACTGTGGATTGCTGGAGTCCAAACTCTTTAGAGGTAGTTTTGTAACCTTTTCCAGCCTGATGAGCATCAACAACTCATTTTCTGAGGTCCTCAGAAATCTCCTTTGTTCGTGCCATGATACACTTCTACAAACATGTGTTGTGAAGAGCAGACTTTGATAGATCCCTGTTCTTTAAATAAAATCGGGTGCCCACTCACACCTGATTGTCATTGCTAATCCTAGAGGTTCATGTACTTTTGCTACTCACTAATATGTAATATTGAATAATTTTGCTCAATAAATAAATGAGCAAGTATAATATTTTTGTCTCATTTGTTGAACTGGGTTCTCTTTATCTACTTTTAGGACTTGTGAGAAAATCTGATGATGTTTTAGATCATATTTATGAATAAATATGGAAAATTCTAAAAGGTTCACAAACTTTCAAGCACCACTGTGTGTGTGTGTGTGTATATATATACAAAAGCTTTGATTAATATAAATTACACAAATCAGAATGCATTAAACAGTTGCCGAATGTAAACAGTTTTTATTGTGCAATTCTAACGTATTAAAAACAGAGCTTAAATAACAGACATACCACATAATTCAGTGGGTTAATCATTGTTCTGAACCAGTCTCGAGAGTTACTGCATTCGTAATGTAATTTTTTTGTTGTTGTTGCATCTCCGATCTCAATTGCTTTATAATCCATTTCTGTTTTCTTTTCCTTAATCTGATGGAGCCTTTCCCAGCTGTTAACAGACATGTCTAGGCTGCGGTGTATGTTATGCTACCTGTATAGCTAGCGAGCGTTACCTAGCATTCTGTTTGGTGATGATGTTCTACTCGGCGGTCAGCAGCGATTGTAACGTCAAAAAATATTACACAATTTGCTGCTTATTTGAAGTGTTAGAGCTGTGTTTCTGCTATGCAATGGTATGGAGGTATATGAAAAATGCATACCGTACAGGAAATTAACATCAGTGTACCGGTTGAACTAGTATACCGTCCAGCACTACTGCATAGTATAAAAAGATGCGACATGGTGTCAGGGATGTGACAGGATGTCAGACCATAGTCTTTCAAATGTCTTTTTAGAGTCTTCTAGCGTATGATTGGCATGAAAATATTTTTGAGATGGGATGCTGTATCTCAGCGCCAAAGTGCAGAAAATACCACGAAAGGCCGGTTCTCAATGGCTGAATACAGACGCACATCCCTGGCAATAAAATTTGTAATAGAGTTTATAATTCGCTTTGTCCTTTCCAAGTTCGGTGGAAGCTTTGACATCGCTTATTTCATGTTCTGTAGGCACTACGTCAGCGCAGGGAATGTTGCTTATTTGTGCAGTAAGATCCCAGTGTTACACAGGTTGCATTACAAGAAGTTGATTCATGTGCATTCAGGAGTAGAGGCTTTGTAATGAGCTCTCATCTGAACCCCGCAGCAGCTGGCCGTAACAAATGAGCAAAGTGGGTTTAAATCAGATAACTGCATTACTCCCTGGGTTTGATGAAACTTGATCTACACAGAAAAATCCCCAGAACTCTTTCAGTATCCACAGTGTACATCTACATATAAATGAACACTATATGAGTTTACACCGTTGAGGTTAGTATTAACTGGGAGGCACACCTGAGACCATCATTAATGTGTGAAATAAGGATAATGATGAATCATAGCTAAGTTTCCATCAGCTATGTAATCACTAACAGTAAGCAAGTATACAGGTCTTACATTCAAGACTATACTGCTATACTAAACTCACTCTTCAGTGGTACACACTGCTTGCTACAAGTATTGTTTTGATAAAATATTTCAATTAATTAGTTCTTTATAGTACTTGTGTTCTATCACTGGTGTATTTGAGTATTTGGTGTATTTAAATGTTTCTTAGTGTTTGATTACTTTGAAATAGATATTCAACTGAGACGTCTAGTGGGAAATGGACTAAGGATGAAGGATGAATTTTTCACCCCTTTTGTTTGACTATTACTTCATGAAGAACTTAGCATCTTTAGACGCCACTTTGTCTGGCACAACATACCATTAATAGGAATACAATCTAATCCAAGCAGGCTTCACATCCCACAGAGAGCCAGCATTGTAATAAACTATCCCCCTGATAACATTCCAGTATCTTAACTCAGAGCCTGAAATGTGAGTGAACTTAATTTTCATAATTGTGTGCAACTTCCAATCTACACATTCTTAAGATGCTACAGAATCCTAAATTTCACCACAGTAAAAACTTCTCTATGAATATGATACCTATGCAATTGAAATATACTCCCTACCCAATAAATTAGTCAAATGGCATGTTTAAGGAAACTTTATGATCCTGAAACTTAGAAAGACGAGAGAGGTCTGTAATTTTCATCATGGGTACACTTCAACTATGAGAGACAAAATGAGAAAAGTAATCCAGGAAATCACATTGTAGGATTTTTAAAGAATTTAATTGTAAATCACGGTCGAAAATAAGTATTTGGTCACCCACAAACAAGCAAGATTTCTGGCTCTCACAGACCTGTAACTTCTTCTTTAAGAAGCTCTTCTGTCCTCTACTTGTTACCTGTAGTAATGGCACCTGTTTGACCTTGTTATCTGTATAAAAGACACCTGTCCACAGCCTCAAACAGTCAAACTCCAAACTCAACCATGACCAAGACCAAAGAGCTGTCGAAGGACACTAGGAAGAAAATTGTAGACCTGCACCAGGCTGGGAAGAGTGAATCTACAATAGGCAAGCAGGTTGGTGTGAATAAATCAATTGTGGGAGCAATTGTACGAAGTGGCAGATAATTGATAGCTTCCCTCGATCTGGGGCCCCACGCAAGATCTCATCCCAAGGTTATGTTCAAGTTATTGAGCTGACCTTTTGTTATTGACCAAATACTATTTTCCTCTCACCATAATTTACATTAAATTCGTTAAAAATCCTACAGTGGTGATTTCCTGGATTTTTTTTCTCATTTTGTCTCTCCTCATAGTGTGAAGTGAACCTATGCTGAAATTTCCCGACCTCTCTCGTCTTCTAATTGGAGAACTTGCACAATCAGTGGCTGTCCCTAAATACTTTTTTGCTGTCTAATACTAGTCGTACAACAGTATGTTGTTACGTAAGATAAGTGTGGCAAAAAAGACCCAAAAAATTTCAAATTTGGAATTTAATCACTGCTTCGTAATAGGGAGGGCAATAATGACGATATTTTATGAAGAATCTGATCAATTTATAATGAAACTTGCCAGTTTTTCATTATAACGATTGGAATTTAGTCCTGTTTATTTGGATGAAGGCAATCACATTTTGAATAAAGTCACTCTAACTACCAGAATTGGGATAATATTTGAAAAGTAATTTTTAAGATCTGTTGCTACTACTACTCAGGCATTTTATCCTGCGAACACTGTATCATGATTAGGGCTGCACCAACGGATCGATAAAATCGATAATAATGTGTCAATTTCGTGTCAACAACGAATTTCATTATCGATTCGTTTTGTTTGCATGATTTATGTGCTCCTCGCCTTATCATTGTTTGTTTGTGGGGTTTTGTTTTTTGTTGATTTTTTGTTTTTGTGTTTTTTTTTTTTTTTTTGTTTTGTTTTTTTGTTTTTTTTTTTGGTTTTTGGTTTTTGTTTTATTTGTTTGGTTGGGGGGTAGTTTGTTTTTTTTTTTTTGTTGTGGAGTTTTGTTGTGTGTTTTTGTGTTGTTTTTTGTTTTTTTTTTTGTGGGATTTGTTGGTTTTTTAGAGGGAGGGGTCACTACTACGACCTGGGAAGAGAACTGGTGAAGTTGGTCTGTTTTATGAATTGGTTGGTGTGAATTCCGAAAACAATTATTGAGTTTTGTATTTTGTTTTTGTTTTCGTGTTAATTTAATGTATGTTATTGGAGGTGGAATGAAGTTAGTAGTGATATTATTTCGGTGTTTTTTGTTTGGAGGACTAAGTGAATTTGTTCGTTGTTTTACTTTTGGAATGGTGTTTGTGTTTTTTTATGTTATGTGTTGCTTTGTATTTTTGTATGTTTATTTTTTTATGTTTTTCTATACAACCGCAGGCGCAAAGTAGGCACACCAACCCGGGTCGTGTTTTTTTTTGTTTGTTTATCATTTTGCGTGTATTTATTTTGTTTTATATATGTTTTGTTTGCTATTTGTTATTTGTTTTTTTGTTGTTTTTATTGGATTGTGTTATATGTTAGTTACCGGAGCCCCCCCCCCACCCCCACACACCCTCCTAGCTCTTATACCTCAGGACCCATCCACGCCGCCCTCGACCCCCCCACCCCCCCCCCCGCCCCAACCCGCCCTGCTCCCCCCCCCCCCCGCCCCCCAAGCCCCCCCCCCCCACCCCCCACCCCCCCCCTTTTGTTGTGTTTTGATTGTTACTTTGCTTTTTGTAGTGTGTTTGTGGTTGGTTTGCGTTGATGGTATTTTTTTGTTTGTTTGGTACGGGAATGTTACGTTATTTTTACCCCCCGACCCCCCCCCCCCCCACCCCCCCTCCCCCCCCCCCCCCCCCCCGCCCCCCCACCTCCCCCCCCCCCCCCCCGCGACGACGGCCAGACTCCCCCCCCCCCCCCCCCCCCCGCCCCCCCCCGGGCCCCACACCCCCCCACCCCCCCCCCCCCCACCCCCTCCCCCCCCACCCCCCCCCGCCCCGTCCCCCCAGTTTTTTTTTTTGTTTTGGTTTTGTTTTTTAGTTTTTTTTATATGTTTTTATTGTTTTTTTTTTGTTTTTGGTTTTTCTTTTTTTTTTATTTAATTTTTGGGTTTGTGGTAGTTTTTTGTGTGTGGTTTTTTATTTTTTTTGTGTTTTTGGGGTTTATTTTTATGGTTTTTTGGGGTTGTTTTTGTTTTCTTGTTTTTGTGGTTTGTTTTTTTGTTTTTTGTTGTTGCTTTGTTGTTTTTGTTTTTTGTTTTTTATGGCTGGTTTTTTTTTTTTTTTTGTTTCTTGTTTTATTTTTTTTTGATTGGGTGTAAACTTTTTTACTTTTTTTGGGTTTTCTGTTTTGGTGTTTTGTGGTCGGTTTTTTTCTTTTTTTTTTTTATTTATTTTTCTTTTTCTAGTTGTTTATTCTGTTTGTTTTTTTTTTGTTTAGTTTTGCTGTTTTGTGGGTATGATTGTTTGGCAAACCCCCCCGCCCCCCCGCCCCCCCCCCCCCCCCCCCTCCCCCCCCCCCCCCCCCCCCCCCCCGGCCCCCCCCCGGGCCCATGAGCCCCCCCACCCCGTGCCCACCACCCTCCCCCACCCACCTCCCCCCCCCACCCCCACCACCCCCCCCCCCCTCCTCGCCCCCCCACCTCCCCCCCCCCGCACCTCCCTCCCCCCCCACCCCCCCACACCTCCGCCCCCCCCAACCCCCCCCCCCCCCCACACCCCCCCCCCCCCCCCCCCACCCCCCCCCCCCCCCACCCCCTCCCCCCCCCACCCCCCCCCCTTTGCGGCACTTCGTCAAGCGGCTGGAAAACAATAACTAGCGAGTTGATCTGACGAGGCGGAGCCGGCGCGGAGGCGGAACATTCAAAATAAAATAGCGTTAAGAATGAAATAAATTCTACAAATGAAACATGACTGATGCAGAGAAGACGGTTCGGCTTAAGTCCTCAAAAGTGTAGGAGCACTTCACGCTTCACACAACTAAACAATGTGTAACATGCAAGCTTTGCAAAAGTGATTTGACCTGGCACGGGAGCACCCCGGTGCTGATACAGCCCTCGAAACGGAAACATGGAGTCACTGATGAGGATGAAGGGAGTTCAACAACAGCGTAAGTCACCACAATATCCCGAGTTTGTTCCGTTTTGAAGTGAGGAAACGTAACGGCGCACTCACACTATGCGAACGGACACAGCACGGTTGATGCTGTTTTTGCTTGTTAGCTGGATAATGACAGTGGCGGAGTTAGCAGAGAGATATCCTATTTTGGCCAGGCTAGTCAAGTCCTATTTATGCATTCCTGGTCCTTCAACACTGTCTGAGCGTTTTATTTTCTGTGGCAGGAAATATAGTCTCTAAAAAAAGAGAGCCAGCATGCATGGCTTGCAATGCAAAGTTCCTAAAGAAAGGGAGTGTATGAGTTTGTATGTAGTGTTTGCATCCGAAATGCACTTATTCTTCTTTATTAAGATAAGATAAGATAGCCTTTTATTATCCCACAGAGGGAAATTATCTTGTTAAGGCATCAAGAAGGAAGAAACAGAATAAATACAAGTATACACACTATTATTTAATTTGTTATTTTAATTTATTAATACATTTTATTTATTATTATTCAATTATCACTTATTTGCTCTTTTATTCAATGTTATATTTCTGAATAAAGACATGGAAATGTTTTTTTTTTTTTTTAATCCGATTCATCGATTAATCGAAAAAATAATCGACCGATTAATCGATTATTAAAATAATATTAAAATAATCATGATAAATATTGTGTATAGTGAAAATGTCCTTAAATATTGTCAAATAATATTTTTACCATATCCCCCACCCTTTCTCTTTTCCACTGAACTTTATTCCAATCTTTGTGAGTTAGTCTGTTCCTGTTAGGATCACCAGTTTCTCTTTGCCTTAGTCTATTGTTTGTATGTATTAGCATTAGGGGTGTAACGATGCTCTCTGCTCACGATTTGATTCAATTTACGATGCTGAGTTCACGATTCGATTTTCTCACAATTATTGATTTCAGAGTCAATAATGGCATTCCTTTTTTGTTTCTGAAGTGTAAACTGCAAAACAATGCAACATTTCTTGTATACTTTTTAAACAAAACAACTGTCATCTCCTGCAATTAAAATAATTTTAATAACTAGTAATATAAATAACTAAGTGTTATCTTAAATTGAAAATGAGTTTGTCAAACACATTTTTGCATTTTGTTTGAAATTGTGTGTGAAAAGCGCTATACAAATATCTATATACATCCCAATTCCCTTCGGTTTCCAAGCACTTTACAACAATATTTAAACTATACAAATATCTTTATAAAAATATCTTTAAACATCCCAAATCTCCTTTCCATGATACCATTACCCATAATGAGAAAGAAATGCCATATATAATGATGGTGCCCTTTGGTGTTCAAAGAACGCAATGACTTATTTAGATGTGCATACAGAAAACGCACTTGACATCTCCATGATCACATAGTGACACTGACACTATACATATACATATACATATATATATATATATATATATATATATATATATATATATATATATATATATAGACTCGATGATGCACGCCACTCTTGACAAAGACGTAGAGATGCACCGATCGATCGGCCAGTGACAGGAATTGGCCGGTTTTCAGTGTGATCAGCCATGACTGGTGATCGAGCAATCAGTCTAATATAACCGATTCTGTTCCGGTCACATTTAGCCACACATGCATCGCACGACAGCGACATCGGCACAAACACAGCTACGCATGGAACACACATTGCTTTCACTAACATTAATTCACAATTCGATTATGCTTTAAACACAGTTCGATCTGTAAAATTTGTGTTTGTTTATGAGACAGATTGGTGCTGATGCATGATGATGAAGACGAAGTGTTAGATTTCAGTTGTGCTCCAAAGCTACTACTTGGTACACTACATCGTCTCTTCCTATATAGCGCAGTACTAGTGAGGGAGCAGTGATATAGTGTCATTTCGGTTACAGCCATGTCTTCAGCGTTGTACTTTTTCACAGTAAGTTTGCAGCATGCATAACAAAAGTAATCTGCAGAAGAAGAACTCCAAAAACAACAATAATAAGATATTTAAAACGGCTTCACCTTGCTGAATATGTAGAATTTGACAAAGCTAAAGCTTGCACTGCTCAGAGTGCAGGGCCAAAGACAAGCCAGCAGCTACTGCTATCTTTCTGAAGTTTCCTAATATATAACCTAATGCCCGTTGTTAAGTATGTGTGTGTGTGATGATGTGGGGCTGATTTTCCTCCAGTGACCCTGAGAAGCTTGTTAGGGTACGTGACATCATGGACTCCACAAAACATGAAAATGGACACAAGGACAATTTAAGTCAAAATCTGTCTGCCTCTGCAACAAAACTAAAAATAGCAGGACAATGATTCAAAACGTATGTCTAGATCAAGACAAAAAAAAAATCTAACTTCTGCCATGGCCATCTCAGTCCCCTGATCGAAACCCATAGAAAACCTGTGGCGTGAGCCAAAGATGCACAAGAGAGGACATAAGGCCCTATACAATCTGGAGGGATTCTGTAAAGAGTAAAACTCGCAAACACTCGCGAACTCATGAGTAACACTTGCAAACACTCGCAAGTAGTTTCAATAGGTAGTTCTCCACAAACATACATGGCAGCTGGACGAAAGGTTACTGTTGAAATGGAAGATTAACACAAAATCATTCAAATTTAACTGTTCAAAGAGAACAAGTTTGCCGCGATGTTTGCTGAATTTAGCACACATCATGTTTATGAATTTGCATACTGATTTCCTGATTTGGTTCTGTTAAATTTTATTGTTGCTACTTTGCACATCACTGGTTTTAAATTTTGACAGGAAAAAGATATTGTACTTAGATTTATCTTTTGTATTAGCAGGAAAGTACATTTAAATAGTGCAATTTTGAATAAGGTATTCATCTTTAGTGTCTTCATAGTTAGCAAATAAATAGCCAACATCACGATAAATGTAAAGACTGATAGCTACATAAGAATTATTTGGTAACTGAGCAATTCATAATCTGAATAACATTATTATAATCTGATAGACTATAATAGATTATTCATTTCAATAACTGACAGATTATTTGACTGTCAAAATAGTTGTTTGTTGCAGCCCTAGTACATAGTATTAAATGTAGGGGTGCCATTAATAGTGGCACATGTGGTTTTGCTAAAAACTATTTCTTGATGAGGGATTTATTTTCTCAGACTAAATTTACTTCAATGAAAGAATGGATTTATTTGATCAAAAAGCAAATTAACCAAAAGTTGGATTTTGTATAACTCTTTTTACTCATCTTTACCAGGGGTACCAATAATTGTTTACAGTATTATGAAAAACAAAAATATTCTGCAAGCATGCTTTGAAGGCTTATTGCTGTTGCACTTGTTGATGAGTATCCTGCCTATTTTATAGTTTAGACAGTTTAGACATGGGAGCTATTTCTCATTTATATGATACATGGGCACTTGTGGAAATGCACATGTTAAGAACCTATAGATAGGAGCTTTATACCAGTAAATTCATAAATGATAATGTAACACAGTCTGTTCTTGAAAGCTATTTTTTTCTCTCTACCTGAATGGAGAGAGAACCATAATGCCAAATGCATGACCACACAGATGCTTCATTTCCATATTTAAAATCCCTGTTAAAATTGTATGAATACCTTCTCTTCAAAGGCTCACATAACACAAGATGTTTTGAGGTTGTTTTAATTTAAATGCATGCTTCAATTCCATGGTAGCACTTCCAAGGTGGGCCAGCTCCTAAATGGCTTCATACTGTCCACAACAGTGGACTACAGCCTTGTTTTCCACAATCTAGATGCACTAGATTATAGCCAATCCAAAGCCATGACTGATTATATATATCACTTTATTAATAACATTTATGACTAGTCACCTAACTTTGACTGATTGAATGTGACATGTTCCAATGCCTGAGACATGCCCTCTTACACATGCACACAAAAAGTACATCACCTGTGCTAGGTATGCCTAGGAGTATCCTCCTATGATATCACAAGATCGCAACGTTTCAGCTGTACAAGCAGGGTGATGTGTATGTATAAGAACCAGTACAAAACTCTAAAACACCATACCATATGACCATACTGTCACTAAAATCATTTTTACAAAGTGTCTATGTCGACACCATGTTTGTGTCTAAGTTGCTGTACACCTAACACCTGTGCAAGTTCACAATAGCCAAGACTTCACATTTTCCATGCAGTTGACAACTGTAACTGACAATTGTATATTTTAAAATATGTAAGTGTACAACAGAAGTATAAAAATTAAAATGGTGAAATGACACTGAATTTACTGCAATACAAACATGGTCTTTATACAGCAAATGTAAGATAACGCTCATTCACAAAATAAACGACTGACGGTAGATGACTGGTGTGTGTGTGTGTGTGTGTGTGTGTGTGTGTGTGTGTGTGTGTGTGTGTGTGTGTGTGTGTCAACTGTTTATTATTCAGTATCATTCTGATAAATAGTAACGTGAGAGCCTGACCTGTTCATATGAGCAGACAGTGAAGCTCCTCGGATGGAGAAGACGGGTGGAGTTTCTCTGTTCCTGCTCTGTAACAGCATGAGAGAGTCGCTTCTGTTTGCTTCAACATCCACACCCTCTTGCAGTGTACCAAGCACAGCACTCCGCTAAATCCACTACAGATACCGACGATGTCTGGACAGAAAGACAACTGCTTCTACCGAATCGTGACCGTGTGATAAAAAGAGAACCGGGGAGAAGCGTAGCAAGAGCGAGCTGCTGATACTACAGCACCGCAACTCTGCAACCAGCAGTGTGTGGTGAGGCTCAGTTCTGCATCAGAGTTAATATCAGACACACGGCAGAGAGTGAGACAGAGAGAGAGAGAGAGAGAGAAATATATAATACTGTATAGTACACTGCGTACTGTATCTATGTATATGCATATATGCTTATATATGCATATACACTGTATGTACATTGGTACAGTTTGTGACATCTTCATTTACTTCTGCATAAAGCTGACCTAAAGCATAATACGATATTCACACAAGTCCTAAAGAAAAAAAAGCGTTATACTTTTGTCACAATTACACAAATGTGGCAAAAGTATCATACTTGAGCATTTATTTATTATTAATTTACCTATAGGCCTACTCATTGACAAAACAAATAACTAACAAATGACTAACTGTGCAAAGACAGATGACCTACTATCTCTGACTTTACATCTACAAGGTGGAGCAATATTGTAGATTCCAATGAAGTTGGGACGTTGTGTTAAATATAAATAAAAACAGATTATGATGATTTGCAAATCCTTTTCAACCTATGTTCAACTGAATACACTACAAAGACAAGATATTTAATGTTCAAACAGATAAACTATTGATTTTTGCAAATATTCACTCATTTTTAATGGAATGCCTGCAACACGTTCCAAAAGAGTTGGGACAGGAGCATGTTTACCACTGTGTTACATCACCTTTTCTCTTAACAACACTCAATAAGCGTTTGGGAACTGAGGAAACTAATTGTTGAAGCTTTGTAGGTGGAATTCTTTCCCATTCTTTCTTGATGTACAACCTCAGTTGCTCAACAGTCCAGGGTCTCC